>NW_004624741.1:7500459-7522288 GCF_000247695.1 Heterocephalus glaber | reverse complement strand
AAGGTCAACACACAAAAATCAATAGCTTTCTTCTACAGGAACAACAGACTCACTGAGAGAGAAATAGGAAAAAAAATTCCTTTCACAATAGAATCCAAAATAACTGAAATACCTAGGAATCAACCTAACAAAAGAAATCAAATACCTCTTCTCCAAAAATTATAGCACTTTGGAAACAGAAATTGAAGAAAATAGCAGAAAATGGATAGACATCCCTTGGTCCTGCATAGGAAGGATCAACATAGTGAAAATGGCCATACTTCTAAAACTGCTATATGGATTCAATGCAATCCCAATTGAAATCCCAGCAACATACTTCATGGACCTTGAGAAAACAATCCAGAGCCAGGGATTTAGCTCAGTGGTTTTGCCACCTGCTGTGCAAGCACAAGGACCCAAGTTTGATCCCTGGTACTCCCCCCCCCCAAAAAAAAGAGAGAGAGAAAACAATCCAAAAATTCATTTGGAGTCAGAAGAGACCCAGAATAGCAAAAGTAATTCTAGGTAACAGAGACATGGTAGGGGGTATCACAATCCCCAACTTGAAACTATACTACAAAGCTACTGCAATAAAAACAACATGGTACTGGCAAAGAAACAGACCTGAGGACCAGTGGAAAAGATTAGAAGATGCAGAAACAACTCCAGACACACTCAGCCACCTCATCTTTGACAAAGGAGCCAAACATCCTCACAGGAGGAAAGATAGCCTCTTTAATAATTGGTGTTGGTGAAATTGGGTTTCAACTTGCTAAAAACTAAAACTAGACCTATATCTCTCACCATGCACTAAACTAAAATCGAAATGGATTAAAGATCTAAATATTAAAGCAGAAATGCTGAACTGGCTGGAAGAGAGGTTAGGTAGAACTCTTGAAGACACTGGTGTAGGAAAAGTCTTTACTAACAAAACCTCAGCTGAACAAGAAGTAGCACAAACAATCAACAAGTGGGATCTCATCTTATTAAAAAGCTTCTGCACTGCAGAGAAACCACCAACAGAGCTAAGAGATAACCTACAATGTGGGGAAAAAAGTTTTAGAAGCTGTGCCTCAGACAAAGGACTACTATCTAGAATGTATAAAGAACTGAAAAAAATCAGACCCCTCAGATTTAAAGACCCAATTCAAAAATGGGCATCTGAAATGAACAGACATTTCTGAGACAAAGAAATAAAAACAACAAATAAACATTTGAAAAAATGTTCAATATCACTGGTCATTTGAGAGATGCAGATGAAAACAACATTGAGATTCCACCTCACCCCAGAAAGAATGGCTGCTATCAAGAAATCAATGAATAACAAATGCTGATGGGGTTGTGGGGAAAGAGGAACCCTTCTACATTGTTGGTGGGATTACCAGCTGGTTTAACCACTGTGGAAATCAGTATGGAGATACCTCAAAGAACTAGGGCTAGAGGTTCCATTCGACCCAGCTATTTCCCTGCTGGGTATCTTCCCAAAAGAATTAAAAGAATCTTACCACAGTGATATATGTGCACCCATGTTTATAGCAGCACAGATTGTAATAGCTAAAGCTTGGAAACAGCCTAAGTGCCCATCAACTGGAAACTGGATAAAGAAGATGTGGGGTTTTTTTATAAAATGGAGTACTACTCAGCCATAAAGAATGAGAAACTAGAGACATTTATAGCTAAATGGATGCACATTGAGCCCATACTCTTAAGTGAAATAAATAGGACACACATATGTAAATACCGAAGTATCTCTAGTGTGAGAAACTAAAAGTGTACATAAGGATTAAAATTATTAAAACAAATAATTAATAATTTGAAATAGGAAGAAAAGGTCCAAAGGCATAGGAGAAGTGGGAGGAGAAGGGTAAAGGAAAGAAGGAAAGGGAAAAATTATGAGAAAAGAAAAAAATGGAAACAAAGTCTTTGTAAATAGTGAAGGGTTGAGGGAGTGAAGGGCACACAGGTAATGGGGAAAAAATAAGAACCAAGATACATCACATACAGGTACAAGCACCCAATGATAAATGTAAATGTATTGTATACCTAAAATGTACCATACTCTTAGGTGAAATAAATAGGACACATATGTGTAAATACTGAATAGTTTCTCTGTTGTGAGAAACTAAAAGTGTAAATAAGGATTAAAATGATTAAAATGAATAATTAATAATTTGAAATAGGAAGAAAAGGTCCAAAGGGGTAGGGGAAGTGGGAGGAGAAGGGAAAGGAAAAATTATAAGAAAAGGAAAAAAAGGAAACAAAGTCTTTATAAATAGTGAAGGGTGGAGGGGGTGAAGGGAGGACAGGGAATGGGGAAAAAATAAAACCCAAGATACATCATGTACAGGTACAAGTACCCAGTGATAAATGTCAATGTATTGTAAACCTAAAATGTACCAAAAAAAGAAGTTAAGCAAAGAAGTATGCATATGCTTAATGAATCTCAACGCAATTATGTGTATTACATAGAAGATATAGGATATTTGTCATCCATATTTTCTAGCAGAATACATGGCTTGTGAAAGTAGACATATACTAGTAAAGTATTATTTGAAGAGGAGAGAGAATAAAAAATTCATAATTTTTTAAGCAGTGTAGTTTGACAGCCTATTCTTACCTTCTCCCTAACTACCAACAAACTGAAAATGAGCAGAAATTTTTTAATTCCTGTATTAGGGTGACTGCGACACAAATTTACATGCCAACAATAGAGAACCAACTATTTTTCACTATGCTCTCCAACAAAAGGAATAGAATTGAAATATTAGAAACAGGATTTTCAACTGAGAAGTGGTATCAGCAAAAACTATGAAACACTGGCAACCACATAATATCTGAGTGGTGAAGTGGGAAGAGTTGTAGACGAGGAGCCAAGAAGCCAGGATCCGAGTCACCCTCTGAGTGATGGTTGGCAAGATGCCCGCTCTCTGGAGTATGGTTTCTTTATCTATAAAAGCAGGGTTTGGATCAGATTCTCCCCATGCTCCTTCCACCTCAGCGTGTCTGTGAAAGGTTCCTATCTTCATCATGCAAAATCTGATCAAATGCCAGACTGGGCAGCAGTTCAGAGAAAGAGGCTATCCGCGTGTGCTGCAATAATGGGAGGTTCAGCGTTAGATCCCAGGGTGGAGGGGGACTCAGGAGGATTTGGGAGGAGTTTGGTTACCAGTGGGGAACAAAGGGCCTGCTCCAATGCAGGGGAATCCAAGAGAGTGCACACTCAGAAACAAGCATGCAGAGGTGTGAACTGCGGACTAAGCAGACCAACAGTTAGAAGCAATACAGTCAGCCTCGTTATTGTGGCCACTTTTAGCTACTGATGTACTATGTGATGATCACAGTGCATAGAAAAGAATGAATAGATGCTATAGAAATATTTTAAGGCATTTTGCACCAATCTCCATGTGGAAATGTCATCTACAGATAACAACATCATTTTCTCCCACTTAATTAGTTATCTTTTCTCAGATCCAAAAATACCTCTGTCTGGACAATTCTGGTTCCTGTTATTGATTGGGATTCTCAGCTGTGGAGAAGAGGCATTTTACCAAACACTGATTCTAGGTAGATGAATTCATTTGATCTTTGTTAGTTCTTCAGCTATGATTTCTCCAATTTTACATATGGGAGAACTGGGACAATTAACAATGTATTAACTTGCTTAGAACTGGGATATGAAACTGAAATTATGAGTTTAACCTCCCTATGGATTAATGCATAATATTTTCATTGAACCTTGTAAATAATACCTTACTTTGTGAAAAGAGTGGATGAAGCTTAAGAACTGGGGAGAAATCTCAAGGACCTCACCCCATGCAGATCTGTTCAGAACTAATCGGATCAATGGTATCAATCTCAATCAGATGCTCTGAACATGATTTACACAGGCAAAAGAAAAATGATAATCGAAAAATGTGTATGAGCCGATTGTAAGTGTTACCAGGTAAACAATGTTATTGAAGTGATTTTTGAAAACCATTTGCTAGTAATTTGAGATACCTTTGCATGTATTAGGACATACTTAGGGCCAGAAAGGTTATTTTAATGTATTTTGGCACTAAAATATTGATTCTATTTTACACACAGATCATGAACTAAGTTTATATACAGGTAACAGAAACTATGAAGAGATCAAAGTATGAAGATGAAGGAGATGGGTAATAAATTCCACATGGTCCCTGAAGTAGTTTTCTAAATGAGTACAGTATTACTTTGTGGTGGCAGTGGTTACAGGCATGTATGTATGCACTTGGAGGATGTGTATGGTATTTTTTGTGATGAGAATGTGGAGATGTGAAGAATAATGGAGTTTTAAAAAGTGATCCATGCCCTTGTAGTAGTATTTTAAACATCTATAGACTTAATGGAAGAAGAGGGTAAATCTGCATGTATGTTGCAGTGGAATTGTAAATTTTTGTTGATGGCTGTCAGGTTCATTCTTACTTATCAACAGGACCTCTTTCCTTCTTTCGTTCCCTCCCTTCCTTGTTTCCTTATTTTCTTCCTTCCTTTTTTTTTATTACTTTCTCCCTGCCACCCTCGCTCCTTTCCTTTCTATTTCATTGTCTAATGTAGGAAATTTTTTTCAGTGTAAAATACAAGTGACCAGAAACTTCTGTACTGAAACACAAAAGCAAGGGGACAGCTAGAGTTTTATGGAAGCACAAGACCAAATGCTATGTGGAAAACAGGACTCAAAATCTTTACTTTTAATTAAACTATGAAGACAATCATCTTCCCTATGGAATATTCTATTATAATCTGAACACATGGAACTCCTATATCTATGTCTTCAAAATAAGGTTGATTTTCAAAATACACATTAACGAGATTTGGTTTTTTTTGTCACCGAGGACCGAACTCTGGTCCTTGCACTTATGGGGCAGGCGGCAGAACCACTAAGCTAAATCCCTAGCCCATTAATGAGATTTTTAAAAGTTAATTTCTACTTCCTAGAAACTAATAGGATATATTAAAATGTATTCCAAATCAAATTTATGTAAATGAAGTCCTATTTCTTCATTGACATTTATATAGCAAAAATTTGTTAGCAAAATATGTATGAGATTCCTGTGGCTGCAGTAACAAATTACCAACAGTTTAGTGACTTAAGACAAATTTATTACAGTTCCGCAGAACAGAATTCCTAAAGGCAAGGCGTCAGAAGGACTAGGTCCTTTTCAAGGCTCTGGGGGGAATCCATTCCCTCCCCTCTCTTACTTAAGAATCTTAAACATCTCATTGAATGCCCACAAAGCCCAGGGAGATTGGTCTCCTGAGTCATACAGCTAGGAAGGAATAGAGATGAAATTTGAGCCAAGTCAAAGATCGGAGAATCTGCACCTTGAACCCTATGCTGCTATTCCTTTTCACCACAAAACATCATCAAATTTTAAATTGTAGAAGATTTTATAAATTGCTTATCCAAAGGAATGCTACTTAAGGGTTTAACTGATATGATATTTTCAAAAGTGAAGGGGGTATTTTAAAGCTTAACACAGTTGCTTTAAATATCTAAATGAAAAAAAATGCCTAAAGAACATGAAGTATAGCACTTATGTTTACTAATGCTTGGCTATTATTACCTAACAAGTCATTTCTTCCATATCATTATTGATCACCAGGGCAAACTGTAAAGGGAATTTATTTACAGGAATTAGGGAAGTAATAAAATTCTAATATAAAATATTGCATTCTTTAAATGGACAGATGAATAATTAATTGCAGAAATGCAAATGAGGCTCATTTAGTATTATATTCATACAATTTGATGTTATTAGTGTTTGATAAAGTAGTCCACTTTCATTTTTCTTTGTGGTACTAGGGATTGAACCCAGGCCTCACATGTGCTAGGTAAGTGCTCTGTCACTGCACTACGACTACATCCTCAGCCCCTCAAGTAATTCGTTTTCTTTCATCAGGCCAGAGTTTCAACAACTCTGTTTTAACAATTAATTGGATTTGATTCTTGTCTCCCAAAAGAATAGTAACATTAAATAGTATTAATAAAAGTATTAATAGTATTAATAAACAGCTTCTGATACCCCAGGAAAATTCTCCCATATCCTCACTGTACTCGTTCTGCAAAATCTTCCTGACACAGTCACAGAAAAACTGGTGGCAGGGATCCCAGAAGCCCTAGATTAATGTAAGTCTGACCACTGTCCTTAGATTCAAAGTCCTTTTGGCTATCCCCTCCTCTCTGCTGTTGTTGTTGTTGGTGGTGGTGGTGGTGATATGTGTGTGTATTACTAAGGATTCACTCTGGAGACTTCACACTGAGCTACATCCCTAGCCATTTTTAGCTTTTATTTTGAGACAGGGTCTTGTTAAGTCACTAAGTTCCCAGGCTGGGCTTGAATTTAGGATCCTCCTGTCTCAGCCTCCTGGACTGCTTGGATTATAGGCATGTGCCATCACACCCAGACTGGCAGGTTTTACTCTGTTGCCTGCAGTTTGTGGGAAAGTGGGGGCCCTGAGGGCCCAGGACTCTGTTCTCTTTCAACCAGAGCAGCTTCCTTGTATTTATTACACATACTGGTTTTCCTAGACAAAGCTTCTTCTGGGAAGAAAAGAAACTACTGAAGTAGACATCTTCATTTCCCCCCTTGGTCAGTGGACCTGGGTTCCAGTTCACCTCCACCATTCACTCACAAGTGCCTCTCATAGAGGAGTCAAAAGTCTCATGTGGGACAATTTTCTTTTGTGCTTCCATAGAATCCTAGAATGAGGAATGACTTCAGAGGCCCAGAGAAATTGAGTCTTGCCTGATGCTACTGAACAGCAATGCCAGGAGGGACTCAGTCGTCCTGAGATCCTCCTGCTGCTGTCCACCACACCACCTCTCCACACCTCCATGACAACCACCTACACTGCCAACTGGGCCACCTGCATCTCTCACTGAGACTCGGCAATAACCCCTGCCTGTCTCCTACTTCCAACCCGACTCTCCTCACCAAGGGCAGCCAGGGTCATCCTCTAGCCACTAAATAAAATAGAAATGAACCTGCTTGAGAAGCAAAGTGAGGCTACCAGCCATTGCCAAGGATTTCAGGGAGGCCTCCTGTCACTCCTCAGTTCCTCCTTTTATTTCCTCTTTCCCATTCTCTGCAAAGGCAGACAGACAGGACCTTCCCATAAAGGGCTGCTGGCCCCTGGCCCTTTCAGGGAAAAGAACCACTGGGAAAGGAAACTGAATACTGCCATCTGCTGGGAGAAAGTGGCACAGAGTGGAAAAGCTCATGAGACAAATGAGAAAGAGAAGTAATTGGAACAGACAAAAGCTGTCACTTAAACTGAGGAAATGCTGGAGAGATGAAAGAAAATAAAGGCCCACGAGGCATGGTGGAAGCAGAAAGTATGATGAATAAACTTAAATGGTCCTTAGAGCACTTTCCCACTCCATTTCAGGAGAGAAAGTCGAAGTCCAGGAGATTTGAAGAAAGTACCTGTTATTACTCAACTGCGGAGCAAGGGCACCAACACTGCACCACTTGCTCAATTCTTGATACATTGTTTTATATCACACTTCCACCTAGGAAAGCAGATGACCACATGTATGGAGCACTGTGTCCACACTGTTGATTATTTGAGAAGGTATGCATGTATCTGTCTGTCTCTGAATATATAAACTTTCTCATATTCTAGTTTGTTTCAGAGGTATTGAAAACAGCTAAATGAGAAGTGGATGACTGGCACCAAAATCACTGCTGGATGAGATACATGGAGAGGAAATAGAGAGCAAAGAGAGGGTGTTCACTGCCTGGACTGGAGAGGGAGCAGAGATGAAGAGCTGTGTCCCACACTTGTGTCTTGTCAATAGCATTCACTATAAGAAGTAGCTCCTATCTGTTGTCCTTTGTTCTTTGATGAGTCCTAGTGACTTGGACAAACCCCACAGTGGTTGCATTGTCATCAAATGAAGCCAGAGAATCCCATGGAACCCATGTCGAATATACAGACAGATTGTGGCCATGTCTTCCTCCTCCTCTGTTACCACACAGGCCTGTGCCACCACCAGCTCTTCCTTGGACCATGACAATAGGCTCTTGCCCTCTTGGCTGCTCTCAAAGGCAGCCAGACTCATCCTTTGTAACTTCTGGCCTCCAATCCTTCCAGAGCTCCCTCTCCTAACTCACTCATCCGTGAGTGGAAGTTCTTAAATTTAAGATGTCTCGTCCCACACAGTCTGGTTACCATCTCACTCCCTGCCCTTTTCTTATTCTCTGCTCATTTGCAGATTTATCCCTTCCCTCCTCTAGCTTTCTAACCACATGAATACCCAGCACAGAGTTGGCTTTTCACTGGCTGTTCCCTCTGTCTGGAAGGTTTTTCTCCCAAATAAATGCATGGACACCTACTTCATCTCCTTCCAGTCTCTGTTCAAATGTCATTTTCTCATTCAGCCTACCTGCATTTAAACTGCAAGCTCTCATAATAGCTAAAGCTTGGAAACAGCCCAATTGCCCATCAACTGGAAACTGGATAAAGAAGATGTGGGGTTTTTTATATAAAACAGAGTACTACTCAACCATAAAGAATGAGAAACTAGAGACATTTATAGCTAAATGGATGCATATTGAGGCCATACTCTTAAGTGAAATAAATAGGACACATGTGTAAATACTGAATAGTTTCTCTACTGTGAGAAACTGAAAGTGTAAATAAGGATTAAAATGATTAAAATGAATAATTGATCATTTGAAATAGGAAAAGGTCCAAAGGAGTAGGGTGGTGGGAGGAAAAGGGGAAAGGAAAGAAGGAAAAGGAAAAATTGTGAGAAAAGAAAAAAAATGGAAATGAAATCTATGTAAACAAGGAAGGGTAGAAGGGGTGAAGGGCGCACAGGTAATGGGGAAAAAATAAGAACCAAGATACATCATGTACAGGTACAAGCACCCAATGATAAATGTAAACGTATTGTATACCTAAAATGTACCAATAAAAGAATTTAAGCAAAAAAAAAAAGAGAGAGAGAGAATTTGTAATCCACAAAAAAAAAACCCTGCAAGGTCATAAGCTCTGTCATTGTGTTTATGCCTTTTTATGGCCCTTGTCTCTTTAACACATTCAATGAGAAATTTATTCTCGCAGTGTGGAACAGAATCAGGAAATTTTAGCTGAGAACCATGAGAGGGTGGCTAGTGATGCCCTCATTCTCAGAAAATACAACAACTACTTGGTTTGTGGCCCTTGGCTCCCAGAATCTTCCCTTTTAAGATCCCATTTGCTAGATGCAGAGTGTTTAAGAATAAAACTGTTTCTGAAATCAGACCAGTTGCAGAAGATCTGACAAAGATACTGTTTATTTAAGAGGATGGTTGGGACAATTAACAGCCTTGTCTCCTTAAGAGAATTTAATTGACAATGATTGTATGTACCCGGGAGTACAGTGTGATATTTGCATAGGATATAATGTATACAATATAATGTATAAAGATCAAACCAGGATAATTAGCATATCTATCACAACAATTGTTTATCATCCCTTCAAAATCCTCTCATACCTATTATGAAATACACAATAATTATTATTAACTATAGTATTATTCTTAACTGTATATTCAGTATAGCCCTACTGTGCAATAGAGCTCGGTTTAATCCAGCACAAATGTCTTCAGCAGGAAGAAAGAAGATACTAGGCACCAGGAAGCCTTGAGTCAGCTGGGGCCAGTAACACATCCCTGGACCAGGCATTGTGTCTCTGCCCTGAGAACTCAATTTTGGCCTTTGTCTGGCAAGAATTCTTCAGAGGCAAGTGAATGTCCCCTCCTGGGTCCCGCATCCTTTCATCTACACCACACCCTGAACATCTCAGAACTGAGTTCCCTGCCCAAATGGTTCTGAGCCTGTACCTAGGGCCTGCAGGGGACTTTTACCAGCTCTGCCTCCTAAAGCATGCATGGTATGTACATGTCCAGGCCCAGGACTGTTAGGGGACTGCTGCTTGGGGTAGGGGTGAAAGAGTGGGATGTGGTGTATATATAGGGGTGTGCTCTATCCTATGGACAAAGCCATAGGGCTGGAAGAGAAGAGTGAAGATCATAGGATGGGGGCTCCATTTCACCCTTGTCCTGGCCCCAAGCAGGCCTACTTGGCACAGCCCCTGGTGCAAGGTAATGAGAGGATGATGCAGGATAACCACAGGGATGGGGTGTTGCAGAAAAAAACCTTACAGCATACCCACTTGCTTGGGGCTGTCCTGCCGTAGTATCTTGGGCTGCTTTTCAGGTCCGATAATTACAGGTCTGTCCTAGGAATGGGATGGGGTGGAGCTGAGGTAAAATGGGTGAGGTTCTTTGGGAAAAGGTGGTTAGGTGTCTAAGGCTATAAAACCCAGGAACAATGTTTGGCAGAGAATTAGGGGTGGGGCCCTTCCTGGTTACCAGGCCTGGCCAGGCACCGGGTCTGCTAGGGATGGACGTGTAGGCATAGGTCCCTGCATTTTCCCAATCAGGAGCCACTCTCTGGCTCTTTTTGGGTGAGGGCTGAGGTAAGAACACATCTGGGGTTGCAGCTGACCCTTCGGGAGATGACTTCATCCCTGCCATCTGTTACATGCATTCAGAGTGGCTTTGAGCATCACGGTCTTTCGCTCAGGCTGATATTAAAGGCCATCCTGTAGGGCTGCAACCCACACTACCACAGCCAAAGTCTCCCCTCTTTTAGGGACACAATGCTTCACTCTCCGACAATGCAGGATGCACTGGCTGTCCTTCAGGTCCCTATCAAGGCTGACACCTGGTTCTCCCAGCCCTGCCACTCACCAGCTTCATGCATGTTTCCCTCCTGGTTTAGTACACTCCGAGAGGGAAAGTAGCACTTCTGAGAGTCACTGTGTTGCTACTAACGAGGCACCCTGATCGATTCTGTGATGAAAGATGACTGTTGATACAGTAGGATTTTGTACATTTTTGTGGGTTCCAATCAGGCTAATAAGATTAGATCACTCTTTTTTATTTTTTAATATGGATTCCAGGGGTGTGTGTGTGTGTGTGTGTGTGTGTGTGTGTGTGTGTGTGTGTGTCTGTGTCTGTGTCTGTGTGTGTGTGTAGATGATGCACCAGGCCAAAAAAAAAAAAAATTAAGTTCTGAAACATTCAGAGCACTGCAGATTTTTTTCCCTGGAGAAGATTATTGTAGATTCAGCACAAGACCATGTAATAAAACATCCCATCGCCTTCATGGAAGAGTTGCTTTGTAACTCTATTTCCACATGTGGCCCAGGGTCCAAGGGTGGCAGAGCCAAATCTGTAGACCAAGGTAGACCCTCTGGTAAAGAAGAACCATTAAAAACACACAGGGGCAGAGTAGGCAACTATAACCTCAAAGAGCAAAGAGAGGAAGCAAACTGCTCAGAAGTGCTGGGTGGTGCTAGGAATCTTCATCTATAACCAGGTGGTGGTAGTCTCTTCAGCCTGATAAAGAAGTATAGGGAGCGGCAACAAGAGGCCTTGGGCCATGGCAATAATATTTCTTTATGGATCCACTAGATCCTCAGGGTCCGAAGAAAGGGGTAAAGATGGATCCACTGCTGCAGAAGAGTATCTCAGTCCTGCCACCTGGTGTGTGTAGGGGGCAGTGGCTGCACAGTGGGCCTGGGAAGTGGCCAACAAAAGGCTCTCAGAGCAGTGGGGCCCAGGGTGGGTAAGGATACTGTTCAAAATGAGCAGTCATGCTGGTGTTGGCCGGCAGAGAATCTCAGAGAAAACAACTAAAGGTGCATGCACTCTGATGGCAGATTGTCTTAGGTTTAAATTCTGAAAAGAAAAAAAACTTGTTGTGAGACAAGGATTTGAGAACAAGTGATTTATTTTGAATATGTATTAGATAGCTTGTCATCTATATAACAAAATATCCAAGTCAGGGTGGTTACGAAGAAGAGGTTTATTTAGCTCACTGTTTTGAGGCTGAAAGTCTACATTGTGCAGGCTGTGGCCAGGGCCCTGTGACAAATGTGGAACATGTGTAGGAGGAAACATCACATGACCAAAGAGGAAGCTAGAGAGACTGGAGGGGCCAAGCTCAGGCTTTGATAGTAATCCTCTCAGGAGAACTAGCCAGGGTCCTCTGATCAATAATACCATAATCCCTCCTTAGGGGATGCTCCCAATTTATCTAAGGACCAAACATTAGGTCTCACCTTTCAAATGTTCTACCACCTTCCAGCACTGCTACCCTAGGGAAGAACAAATGAACTTTGAGAGACAACTGACATCCAAACAACAGCAGAAGCTGATCGTAAGAGAGCAGCCAGTGCTGAAGGTTCTCAAACACATTTCCACTGCTGGCACCTGGAGCTCAGCTCCACTGGGCTTCTCTGGGAGTCAGTAGAGAATGCTTCTGAGTGATCTTGCTTAAGGGGCAAGGGAGCTGAGAACCACCAAACACTATTACCATTGGTTGAAGATTTTCCTAGAAAGTTTTAACTTCTCATTCCCTGCAGCCTCACCTGTGCAGTTCATATTTTTATCAAGTTCCCATGACTCTGTGCCCATGAATTTCCAGTGATGATGTCATCACTTCTTCCCTAATCTATATCTCTCTCACTCTCGCTCTCTCTCTCGTCCTCTCCCTCTCCCTCTCTCCCTCTCTCTCCCTCTTTCCCCTCTCTCTCCCCCTCTTCCCTCTCTCTCTCTCCCCCACTTCTTCCCTCCTTCCCTTCCCCCTTCCTCACTCCCCTCCCATGTCCCTTCCTCTCTTCCTTTTTCTTTATTTCCACCCTCTAAAAATTCCAATTTATTTCTATAGGTATATTCACTGCCAAATAACTAATCATGATATTCCTGTTAACCAAAAAGTGTGCAAACACAAAGGCAGGGATCTTAGAAAGGCTCTTTTCAGTTACTTTAGATAACCAGTTTATTCATTCTTGATCCCAACCCTCATCACCAAACCTGTGGAGTTCTCACACTTAGTCCACAGTCGATTCTATGAGATAGCTTCTATTTTAACAATAACCTCCTCTCAGAGTGAAGAAAATAAGGCTTGGGTTAAAGATCTTTCCAAAGCGACATAGTAGCTCACAGTTAGACCTGTGTACTCACCAATTTAGATTCTGAGTGATCACATTCTCTTGCCTCCAGTCACTCTCTGATAATCTAAGGCGCTTCTGTGAGATAGATTTGCTCCAAGGATATCAGAAAACCAGTACAAGAGACATTCTTTCTCATAAATTTTTTGAAGTAAGAATGTTGGGAAGCTGTGACATACATGAGGAAAAGCACTAATACCACACACACACACACACACACACACACACACACACACACACAAACTCTATTTGCTGAATTTCCACAAAGGGAATATAGACAGTCAGTGTCAGAAACAAGAACATTTCCAGGACTTAGTAAAAGAACCTCTTCCCCACTCCTATTTTCACCATGATCAAAGATCCAAAGTTACCATTATCTTGACTTCTAACACTACAGATTAAATTGCAGGATTTCCAACTATTTAACAGGATATTCGGTGTTACCTTTATGAGATTCATCCACGGGGTTTCATACAGCTGTAATTATTTCATTCTGAATGTCTTGTATGGAAATATGTCTCAATTTATTCATCCACTCTGCTGCTTAAAGATGTTTGGGTAGTTTTCAAGTTGGTATTGTTGCAAGTAATAAACATATGAGCTTTCTTGCCTGTCTTTTGGTTCAGTTATGTATGAATTTCTATAGGAACTGGCAGGTCATGCTGTGCTCACCTTCAGGGGAAACTTGATTGCCAAAGTCAGGCTTCTCTCAATGAGCTCCCTTTCCTTTCAGGGTCTTGCTGCTTACACAGCTTTCTGAGGCCTTGAAATATAAGATTTCTGTACTTTATTTAATTTTTCTAGTTATTCGCAGAGGGAGCATCATCTTCTATAAATTACTCTCACACAAGAAGCAAAAATGTACTCTTAAATATAGGTTAATAATTTCTACGTAGTTCTTAAGTTTGGCACCCTATTTATGAATATTAAGATAACTACATAACTAAGTCTGCAAAGGGAAAAACATCTAGGTAAAACTGATATTGCTGATTTTGTCATTCTGGGAGAGCATCTTTCCCAACTCTGGCTTGTTTTATTCAGTATGTATTTTCTATTGCCCTTAGAGGATGTTTTTAGTCTGTCCATTAATTTCAGTTTTAAAAATAGATGCATGTTGAAGTCTAGATGTTACTGTCTCAGTTATTTTTCTCATTGCTGAGACAAAATACCTGATGCCCAAAGTTAAAGGAGGAAAGGTTTATTTGGCTCACAGTTTGTAGAGGTTTCAGTCCATCAACTGGCTCCAAGGCAGGGTGGCATGGCAGAAGGGCATCGCAGAAGGAAACAGTTCATGGCAGGCAGAAGGTAGCAAGCAAAAGAACCAACAAGTTAACCTTAGTAGCTACTTTCTGCCCCTTTTTGTATTCTATCTAGACTACCAGGATTGGGGAGGTCCCAAGCCAATCAGTGGACTGATTTAGTAATCATATACCCTTAGTCCCAGCATCACACTCTAGAGCCAGCCAGCTTTGAAAAAGCCCCACACCTATGACTGCATGAGGTTTTGGGGAGACATCTAGACATAAGCCCTAATAATTACATACCTGCTTAACATGTTCCCATTGTCCTTTTGGACTATTAAACGCCATCCAAACCCTCCTCTCTTGCCCTGTGAACTTCGAGGTTACTTCTTTCTTGCTGTTCTCTCTTTCCTGTAGTCTTCTTCTCATTTTTATTCCATTTATGTGCAGTATAACTTTGGAATACTTGAGCAGGGAGAGCTGTCAAAACACAAGTTGTTTTGGTGATCCATCCAGTTCACTAAGGTGGGGTGAGGCCCTTGAATTTGCATTTCCAACACGCTCCCCAATAATGCTGATATTGCTGACCTAGAAACCTCATTTTGAAATACTCTGTGTAGTACAATCTCTAGTTTTCTCTGGTAATGGCGAACTATCTTTTCAAAAGAAGGTATTGTGTCTACACCAGATGTTTCCAATTTCCTCACTCTAGATTGAATCCATCAACAGGAGAGTGATAAAACATAGGATTTTAAAAGGTCTGGACCCATGTTCCTTCTGCATCAATTTTAAGAAAACAAAGCAACAACATAAATAGTTAAACAGGACTTTCCCGCAATAACCAGAAATCAAAAGCTCCTTTTCAACCGAGAGTTATATTTAAAAGAGCTTTCTTTAAAATTTGGACATACTGGGGAGGAGGGGAATTAAACGGAAGGTTCTTGTACAACTCAAATCTCCCCCTTTCCATCATTTAAAAAAATGTCATTTATGACTGCAGTCCTGTGAAGCCAAATTTATTTATAATTCTCAGTAGCCCTCAGGTTCTGGGGCAATCTAAAGACACAAACCTTTCTTTGTTTTTAAGTGAAATATCTGTTGAAAACACATTTTTTACATATTTGTCCAGATTTAGTCAAAACAACACAAATTCAGATATCAGGAAGTGTGCTGTGATGTACAGTAGGTCAAACAAACAGGGGGCCGACTGCACACAATGGTATTCATGGCATTTGGTCAACTTTGAAACCTTTACAGTGTGGTGTGCAACAGCAGCCTGAGGCTGTAGGGGCTGTGGTGTAATCAGAGCCCGTCTCTGGGCATTGGAGAGCAGAGTGGGTGGAGGGGACTTTTCCCTGTGTCTTGAGATGAAGCAGACAGGACAAATCTCACTTTCACTGCGCCTCCTTGGGGCATGACCGTTTCCATATAAGGGAAAGCTGCTGCTTTGAACAGGAGATAAATTAAGCCCTGGGATTAGAGTGAAATCTTGAAGGTCAGAATTCAGATGATAAAGGAAAAGGGGAGGTTTCCCCAGCTGTACTGGAGGCCCACGAAGAGTTGAGATTTACCAGCTTCCCTGCCATGGTGCTAATGAGTGATAAGCAGCTCTAATTCGAAGACACCCAAAAGCTGCTAATGTGTGCATGAGATGCAGACAATTCATCACCAAAGCAGTAATCTTCTTCTTACACAAATGGAAAAACCATTCTGTGTGTTGAGGTTTCTGATCAAAGAAGGGAGAAAAATCAGAATTTGAAACTAAATTTCAGGATGCCTAGTATGTGGCAGGCAATATTCCAATCCATCAAGGGTCAATCATCTGATATAATCCTCATTATAGTTTTCCAAATATGGTGTCATATGTATAGATGGGGAAACTGAGGCATGTGGTGGTTAAACGGTACAAAGTCTATACCTTGGTATCCTCATTTATAAACAGAGCTGATAAATGAAAGAATAGGTGCTCAAATCCACATCTGCCTGGCCCCAAACCCATCTTTCCCTTCTTAAGATTGTTTATATTTCACTAGTTATGTAGTATTTATATGTGGCACTCATATAGCAATTGTTTGTTTGTTTTGCTTTGTTTTTGTTTTCAGGGAATGCATATCAGAATTTCTAAGCTGAACAAATATAGGTAGAAGGCCCAAGGTGACTCTCACCCACTTTTCTAACCCCAGGCTTGCCCTATTGCTTTCTTTTCCCCTGGACCAATCCAAACGCCTTGGGCAGATTACAGTTACGCTTCAGTCTAGTGGATAACCATTAACAGTGGAATTCCCGGGTCTATTCAGCATGGCCACTGCCTACTGTGCCATTTAAGGCGAATGACTGACTCTATATCATGTGTTTCATCTATATCCACTTATCAAGCAAAGATTCAGCAATAGTACTTTAATGTTGCAGGGGCAATGCTGGATAGGACAGATACAAGCTTCCCTAAGCCAGGCCTTCACTTTCAAGTTGCTCATGTTGTAGTGAGGAATCCAGACATGTAAGCATATAAGCATTGTATTTGATAAAATTTGATATAATATTGTATTTACATAAACATTGTATTCATATTTGTTATTCATAATTAATCCTAATGGCACAAATCCCTATAAGAACATGGTTCCAAAATATCTTTGCCCAGAAAAGCAAAACAAGAAAGCCTCAAGGAGAAACAAAGAGGAGTGAAGGAATTTCAGGTTGATAAGGTAAAGTGTAGGGGGTTTCCAGGGTAAGGGAATAACACACCCAAAGACACTGAGCTATGTTTCTAATCTGGATGTCATCTGATACAAATGAATCATAAAGGACATGACATGCCATGACAGAATTTAAACTGTACCTTGGAAGTAATCTAAATCCATGTCCTAGGAAAAGCACTTAGCCAATAGTGTAACAAATCAATTGGGGTGGGATGAGACTAGAGGTAAGGAAGCTGACCAGAAAACTGTTGTAAAGGTTCAGGTAGGAAATGATGTTGTCTTGATTTAGAAGAGCCATGCATGTGAGATAGACAGATGAACACAGAGAGAAAAAGGTGCTGTTTCAAGACACTGTGTTAAGCAAGAATGAACAAAGATATCTCAGCGGTCAATATAATTTGAGAAAACTGGTAGCATTAACTCCACAAGGATGTGGATTGCGTCTATTTTGCCCACCATTGTGCATGCTATGCTTCACACAGTACAGGCCACTTCTGGTTGCTCTATAAGCAAATAAGTAAATTCATTAATAAATAATAACTGCTAGGACAAAGGACTACTATCTAGAATCTATAAAGGACTTAAAAAAATCAGACCTCCAAAATTTAAAGACGTAATCCAAAAATGGGTATCTGAAATGAAAAGACATTTCTCAGACAAAGGAGTAGAAATAGCAAATAAACATATGAAAAAATCACTGGTCATTCGAGAGATGCAAATGAAAACAATGCTGAGATTCCACCTCACCCCAGAAAGAATGGCTGCCATCATGAAATCAACCAGTAACAAATGCTGGTGGGGCTATGAGGAAAGAGGAACACTGCTCCACTGCTGGTGGGAGTGTAGACTGGTGCATCCAGTGTGGAAATCAGTATGGAGATACCTCAAAGAAATAGAACTGGAAGTCCCATTTGACCCAGCTATTCCCCTGCTGGGTATCTTCTCCAAAGAATTAAAAGAATCGTACCACAGTGATATATGTGCACCCATGTTCATAGCAGCACAATTTGTAATAGCTAAAACTTGGAAGCAGCCCAAATGCCCATCAACTGGAGACTGGATAAAGAAAATGTGGTTTTTTAATAAAATGGAATTCTATTCAGCTATAAAGAATGAGAAATTAGAGACATTTATAACTAAATGGATGCACATTGAGGCGATACTCTTAAGTGAAATAAATAGAACATACATGTGTAAATACTTAATATTTTCTCTAATGTGAGAAATTGAAAGTGTAAATAAGGGCTAAAAGGTATAATAGATAATGTGAAATAGGAAAAAAAGGGGCAAAGGGGAAGTGGGAGGGTTGGGGAAAGGAAAGAAGGGAATGAAATTAATATGAGAAAGTGAAAAAATGGAATCAAAGTCTTTGTAAATAGGGAGGGATGGAGAGGTTGAAGGGAGGGCAGGGGAATGGGGAAAAATTAAGAACGAAGAGAGATTATGTAAAGGTGCAAATTTCCAATGATGAATGTCATTATATTGTATACCTAAAATGTACCAATAAAATTAATTAATTAAAAAAATAATGACTGCTTGTTTTGGGGCATGGGTGACTTGGTGAATGCTTGGGTCATTATCCAAAATAGGTCACAAAAACAGGGCAACATAGAGGGCAAAAGAAATTTTTAGTCTTGACTATTTTAGGTGCACATAAGAAATACATTTGGAAATAGGAATCTTGAGTTCAAGGATAAAAATTCAAAACTACGGATTATGGTTTGGAGGTCAGAAATATAAAGACAGTATTTCAGTCTAGTAGAAGAAAGTGTAATTACCCAGACAAAATAGCCAATCACTCAAGAATTCATTTACGTATCCAGCCATTATTCCACCAGTATTTACTGACAGCCCACTTTGCATCAGGACTTGGGCAAGGCTTAGGGAATGAGTGGATAAGATTTGGTCTCTGTTTTCAGGGAACTTGTTACAATTGGGGAGACAGATTTAAAAGTAAGAAAAAAGACAAATGAGACAACTTCAACTTGTTATGTATGCCATGAAAAGAGTGAATTGATGAGACAGATAAAAAGATGAAGTCTTCGTAAAGACATGGCATTTAAATTGAGCTTTGCATTAGTCTGGGTTCTCTACAGAAAGAAAATAAATACAATGAGAGAGACACACACAGAGAGAGAGAGAGAGAGAGAGAGAGAGACAGTGTTCTTGTAAAGAATTGCCTCACATATTTATGGGGACTAAAGAATCCCAAGATCTGTAGCCAGCAAATTGAAGACCCAAGAGGATTGATGGTGTAACTTCTAGTTCAAGTCCAAGTTCAAAGGCAAGAGATTAATGTCCTGGCTCAAAGACAGGCAGAGAGAAGAAATTCTCCTTCCCTTAGCCATTTTGTCCTATTCAGGCCTTCAGTTCACCAGGTCACCAATCTGCTTTTCTCAGTCTACTCATTCAAATGCCAATTTCAGACACCCTCACAGACAGGACCAGCAAAGTTTTTAGTCAAATACCTGGGCACCTCATGGTCCAGTGAAGTTGAAAATTAACTATCATGGACCAAAAGAAAGAGAACAGCTCAATCATGTCAACTGCAATGCAGAGCATTCTGGGAGGTGGCATGTGTGCAAAGGCCTCAGGTGAAAAAAGCATTTCCTGAGCCCAAGAGTCTGAAAGGCAGTGCACAGGCTGGAGATTAGAAAGTGAGATGGAAAATAATATATAAAGAAGTTGATAAGATAAGCAGGATTCAGGTTACCCAGAAACTTTCAAACCATAGGAAGAATCTGAGTCATTATTTCAAAAGTGGTAAGAAATCACTCAAGAGATTTATACAGAGATTAATTAGACTTTTACTATAAGGTTATATATTTTCTGTGTTAGAAAATTAATTATAAAGCTCCAAATTGGAAATATATAAGCAAAAGATGGAGGTACAGCTTGTGTCTAGAGGTTCCCCCCAAACACCCATGCAGTCATTGGTGGGCTTTTTCAGAGGTGGCCAGATCTAGAGTGCAATGGTGGGATTAAGGGCGTGTGGTTTGTAAATTAGTACACTGATTGGTTTGGCATAGTTCTGGGTAGGATTAAGGGTGCCCCACACTGGGTGAACAAAAATATAAGGGACAAAAGGAGGGTTAGTGTGGTCACTTGTCACTTCCTTGGTGCCTTCTGCCTTCTGTCTTCTGCCTGCCATGAACTGTTTTTCCTCTGCGACATCCCTCTGCCATGCTGCCTTGCCTTGGAGCCAGCTGATTATGGACTGAAACCTCTACAAACTATGAGCTAAATAAACCTTTTCTCCTTTCACTTTGGGTGTTGAGTATTTTGTCTCAGGAATGAGAAAAGTAACTAAGATAGATGGTTTTTACCTTTTACCTTACAGGAAGGTTTAGAAAATGAGTTATTATGAAATATTTGAATATATTCTGAAAAACAAAACCAAAAATTATGGATCTTTGTGTTTGTATAGAAAATGTAAAAAATTCAAACACATTATTTTTAATAATGAATATTTTAAGAAGGGAGAATTGGGCTGTTTGCTGCATTCCAACTGCCTCTTCATCAACTCTTTCTCCTCTGTGATGCTCCTCTCCCCTGCCACCCTGTTTCAGAGTCAGCTGAGTATGCACTAAAACCTCTACAAACTGTGAGATTTTTTTCATGTCTTTGGTCCATGACAGAATTTCCCTTGTTGGCAGTTATCATTTGAGATGTGGAATCATGTTGTATAAAAAAATGGATAGAAAAAAGGAAGATAAAGAAAAAAAGAAAATCACCACCTCAGGGTCCCCTGAGGGTTGAGAACCCCTAAATAGTATTGAAACTATTTTGTTCAAGGAAACCCTATGAAAAATAAAATTAATATCTGCTTGACATTTTTGGATTTCAGAATTTATTTAGCAAGTAGGAAATAGAGGCATGCCACAGCTCCCAGCACAGAGGAGGCTTCCGAGTAGGCATGCTGTGGCTTCCAGCATGGAGGAGGCTTCTGGATAGGTGTGCCACAGCTGCCAGCACAGAGGAGGCTTCTGTGTGGGTGTGCCACAGCTCCCAGTGCAGAGGAGGCTTTGGGGTAGGCGTGCCACAGCTCCCAGCACAGAGGAGGTGAGCTGCATGGGTGCTAGCAGCACATCCCCCCTCACCCCCACCCCCCATTAAAATGACAAGACATGTAAACAAGCCTGAGAACCAGACTTCCAGATCACCTACAGCAACCCCAAAGGGAAAAGAGATGGAACACTCTGATACTCAACCACCTGGACTCCCTGAACTAGCAAAGAAAGAGGATCTGGAAAAAATGAAATCAGAAACAATTTCTCACACAACAGCAGAGATTGTGCCCATAGTGAAAGACATGATTAATAAATCTAGAGAGGGCACAGATAAAAAAATAGAGGAGCTAAGGATGATGGAATCCCAACATAGGAAGCAAATTGAATCCATAAAACAGATGCAAACTGATTTCCAGGAGATTAAAAACTCCTCTGAAAGTCTATGCAGCAGAATGAGCCAATGTGAAGACAGAATTTCAGATATAGAAGATAAGATTGCAATTAGTGGCCAGGAAAAGAAAAACTTCTTTAAAATTGTAAGAGACTGCAAGAAATCAATCCAGCAGCTGTTAGACAATGCAAAGAAGAATAACATAAGACTGATTGGAGTCAATGAAGAAACAAGAGACAGTGCACGTGACAAAAAAAAAAAACTGTTCACAGAAGTGATGGCAGAAAATTTCCCAAGGAGGGGAAAAGAACTTGACACACAAACAAGCGAGGCATATAGGACTCCAACTAGCCTTGATCACACAAAAAAAATCTACACATAGGTATATATTTGTTAAGATTCCAGAAACCAAACAGAAGCACAAAATTCTATAAGCAGTTAGAGAAAAGAAACAAATCACATACAAAGGAAAGCCCATC
>NW_004624741.1:7450242-7479189 GCF_000247695.1 Heterocephalus glaber | reverse complement strand
TGGGCATCTGAAATGAACAGACATTTCTCAGACAAAGAAGTAGAAATAGCAAATAAACACATGAAAAAATTTTCAGCATCACTGGTCATTGGAGAGATGCAAATGAAAACAACGCTGAGATTCCACCTCACTCCAGAAAGAATGGCTACTATCATGAAATCAGCCAATAACAAATGCTGTCGGGGCTGTGGGGAAAGAGGAACACTGATCCACTGCTGGTGGGAGCGTAGACTGGTCCAACCACTGTGGAAATCAGTATGGAGATACCTTAAAGAACTAGGATTGGAAGTCCCATTTGATCCCTCTATTCCCCTGCTGCGTATCTTCCCCAAAGAATTAAAAGAATCATACCACACACACACACAAAAAAAGAACGGAGAATTGGACATAAAATTCAGTATAAGCAGGGTCAGGGAGTAAAGAAATAATGCTAATGTTAGTATTGAATTGCTTGGTTTTAGACTTTTAAAATTTTTTTATCCATCTTGTCAATATTAACGTCCTACTTTTCACAGCTTTTATTAATGTGTTTTGAATGTTATCTGTTGTTTTGTTTTGTTTTGTTCTGTTTTGTTTTGTTTTATTTTTTGAGACAGAGCCTTGCTTTGTAGTTCAGGGTGGCCCAGAACTCACTATTAGCCCAGGCTACCACCAAACTCATGGAGATCCTCCTGCCTCTGCCTGGAGTGATGGGATTACAGGCATGCACCACCACACCCAGCTTTTTATCTGGATTTTGAAAATTTGGCCTGTAAATCCAGAGCCTTTAAGGTGGTGAATTTACCTGTATCTGTATTTATTTTAATTATAAATTGGACTTATTTCAAGTATCTTAAACTGCTTTTATACTTAAGATTTTTCTTATCTGTTATCTTTTCATCCTTTCAGGTTAACATTTCCTTTGCTTTTCCTGAGCTAGTTGGGAAGCTACCTATTATATAGCTAGTCTGTTGATTAACATTCATAGATAGCATCCTATTTTTTTATAAATTCTACAGTTAATCCATAGCTCTGTCTGTTTTCCTAACAAGAAATGTATCTGTATGTGGATATGTCACAGTCCTTGTTAATCTGACGATGAAATAGCACTGAATAACAGAACATTTTGACAAACCCTTAAGCAGTGACCTCCAATTTCTCCTTTTGTCTTCCATATGGCAATTGCATAATTTAGTTCTATTTGGTTTTTAAGATCAAACTAAACTAATCTCATTAATATTATTAATGATAATGATTCTGGCAAAATATTTCATTAATTTCTGTACTTATAACTATGTCATTCCCCTTCTTGAAATCCCTATGGAATATTTTCTCTTGTCTTGGATTAAGGATGATTTATTATTTTTATGAACAAGAAGCTCAACAGTACATTTAGCCCAGGTTAGTGGCAAGTTCTTTAGCTTTTGCCTTTTCCAATTTGGCAATTTGAGCCACAGACTTTGGACCCAGGATGTTGCCTCCCCGGTGTCAGTGAATCTCATCATTGTATCTATCACTGTAGTTGGTCCTGATAGCCTCCACCAGCTTAGCCAGAGCAACTTTGTCTTCCCAGTTGACTTGTGTGAAGGAAACAGTGGTACAAATCTTCCTGTGGCTAGAGGCTACCTTCCCCTTGATGATACAGTAAGGCAGCCCCATCTTTTGACTCAGAGCAGGCAGGGACACAACTAGCTGGAAGACAGCATTGGCTGGAGAGGGTGTTCTGACCAAAAACAGTCATCTAAGAGCTAGCGTGGACAGGTAAATTTCCTCTTTTGTGCAAAAAACAATGGTAATGAATTTCAAGACTTAGGCTATTTGGATAGAGCCACCAATAAAACCCTACCTCTTGACTTCCATCTGCTTTTTTAATGACCCCACATTGCCCTTTATTATGGTTTACATCTAAAACATTTCCCCAGTCTCATGTGTTCAGAAGTGGGGCTCTTAAAAAATGATTTGATGATGGGCCACCATACTCATCAACTGCTGAGTATAGTTGAGTGTGGTGTTAGGAGGTGGGCCTGGATGAAGGCTGTTTGCTGGGGTTGTGGAAGGGGGGATTCTTGTCCCTGTTCCTCCCTTCTGTTTACAGGCCATGATGAACTCAACGGATTTGCTCCACCACACCCTCCCACCATGGAAGCCAGCTAACCGTGGACAGTACCCCCTTATGGCAAATCTTCATTTCTAGTACCAATAGGTACCCAAATTTAACCAAATGCAAATAGTTTGGCACAGAATGGAAGTTCTAGTACCCTAAAATATCTTCATCTCTACCTACTTTACATTGAGACTTTATCGCCAAGACACCAAAACAGCTAGTTAGAAAATAAGAAAGCTCAAGGATTATCTCAGCTTTTGAGACATATTAGAGAAGACAAAAATATCTTGTCAAAGTATTTAAAGGTCATACTTGGTGTTTCACATGCAAAATATTCATATCCGTGGCATTTCCTGTGGGATTTCTAGCATGAATGATGCACTTTAAGCATTATTATCATTATCAGAAATACTATTATAACATCAAAAATCATTGCTCTATCAAAGAGACATTGCTATTATCAAAAACTCAATTGTGATTTACATATCTTAGAATTTTTTATCTCTAATCGTTCCTCATCACAGTCTCAATACTATCAACATCAAATCTGACTACACTCAGTGATACCATCCCAGGCCTTGCCACCTTTCTTCCTCCTGTATCATTGCAGTTGCCTGGAAATTGGGGTTCTGGCCTCTATTTATTCTTTTCTCAACCTGCAGCAAGAGTGATGCTGTTGAATCAGCCTACTTCTCCAGATGTTTCAATGGTTTCTGCTCTCATCAGGGTAAAAGCCACAGCCATTCTAATGACCTGCATGGCTCTGCTTGACCACATTCCCCATCATCTCATTCATCTCATCCTTGCTTCTCCTCCTTGCCAACCCATCTTCAGCCATACCAGCCTTCAGAGTGTCAGTAAACCACACTAGACCTGCCCCAATTCCAGGGCCTTTGCATTTGCTGCTTCCTCTACCCAAAACTCTCTTGCCCTAAGTTATGAACAATGTTTGAATCTCCTCCCCAAATTCGAATAGGTTGGAATCTTAACTCTCTTTATGATGGTCTCAGGAGGTCGGGATTAGGGGAGTGGTTCACACATGAATGACAGATACACATGCTTGCTTTCACTCTTTGCTTTTCAGCATGTGAGAACGGAAAAAAGAGATGGATGTTTTCAAACCAGGAATGTGCCTTCACTGGACACTGGCAATGCCAGAATCTTCATCCTAGTCTTCCCAGCCTCCAAACCACAAGAAATGGTTGTTAAGCCACCCAATTTATGGTTTGTTGGCTATTGTTGTTGTTGTCATAGCCTGAACTAAAACACTTCATATTTGTACCTGTCTAACTTCCTTGGCTTCTTCAAGTCTTTTACCAATTTCCATTATCAGTGAAGTCTGCCCATAAGATCCATTTGAGAATCCACCTAATACTCTTTAGTTCTAGTCTCTGCCATAGAACATGGAGAACATACCATAAGCATTCCTTAAACTTTCTTTATCTAGTTGAATGTAATCTGGCATGTAAATATTTATTGAATAAATGGATAGTTAATTGATTTTTTGACAAACACATATTCCCTTTAGTTCTCAAAACAATTATGACATACAGATGCTATTATCTTCATTGTATACATGCAGAAAATGAACAACAGGAAAATCAGATAGCAGCCCAAAATTCACTCTGCAAGAAAAAGTTGGAAACTGGCACAATGGCTCACGTTTTTTCAGCCTCCTCACTCCCTCTTCACAGGAGGCCTGAAGGTCAAACTTTGTGCCTCATGGGAAACACAGGGCAAGAGTGACAGAGGTATATTACAGTGGCCTCTAGGTCTAAGGAACATGGCCCACAGGCCTCTACAGCTCAGGATAAAGGGAAGTAAATGTCTCTCTCCTAGTACTCATTGCCACTCTGTAAATACCAGATATCTGTTAAAAGATTATGGTGACACAAATATGTATTTGTCACTTTAGAAATACACTAGTCCATAGTATATGTACGTATTTCCTATATAACTTCTTCTTAGGGAAATAACCACAGGCAAAAAACATAAATTTTCCCATATGCAAGAACACACAACTCTTCTATGCATACATATTCTCCCATATTCTTACAGTATCTGTGCTTCAATTGACACTTGACGAGGTCTTCCTCCTTGTTGAATGACAGATTCCATAGATCTTTTCTGAACCAGGCACAACCCTTTCTTCTGACCCACTTACAGACATTCTCTTACTGGTGATGTCTACAGGTGGTTCTGGGCAAGGTGTGCTGGGAGAGGAGGGAAAGGGAGTGGATTCCTTTCTACACTTGATTCTATAACACCTTCAGGTCACACTGGGTCAAGGAAGTGAGTTAAAGAAGCATATGACATTCCTGACCTCCTTCCTTTTCATCTCGGAGACCTAGGAATGATGGTTCCCTGGGATATATGATATGCATATGCTCACACTTTTAAGTACATACTTAGCATTTACTGTATGCTGAGCTGTGTGCTAGGCACAAGGTGTGTAGGGTTACACTATAGTATATGAGTCACAGTCTGAGTCTCTATGCAATATTTTGCCAGAAAAAAGGTCTGGCTTAGACAAGCTTGTCAACCTACAATACACAGAAATTGAGGAATAACTTGAACATAATCTATTAATAAACTACACAAAAAAAGACACGCTCTTGGTAGTCAGAAACTATTCAGATAATTGTAGCCTCAAGGTTTTGGAAAAAATTTTGTAGTGAAGGTTTAGCTTTAAAGAAAAATACATGGAATTGTCAGATGGAGGAGTAAAGTTATTTCACATAGAAGACATAAATTTGAGAGCTAAAAAATTAGCATGATTTTATCAGGAGAGAGGAATCCATTTTCCTGCTAATAGATAGATTATGCAGACATTTGAAGGTTTCTAAGGAAATCTGCATTTTCATATTTGTCCCATTAATCTAGAAAATTATGAGAATATTGTCCCCAGTAGAGATAAAAACTTACCCTTTATCATTAGGAAAGTCCTAAAATTCATTCCTAAATGTTTGACCTCAAGAAACATTTCCTTGTAGATGATATCCACAGGAATTAACTGGAAGACACAAATGATGTCATGTCTGAATTTTCTAAAACAAATTAATGAAGTATTAATTCATTGCAGAATCTGAAATACTCTGACTGTCATAAGCCAAGTATGAACATTATAAAAACCAAGTGGCTGTTTCCTCACTAACTGGACATTAGGGTTTCCTCTAACAAATTTGAGGGACACTCAAATCAAATCAATGGCATCCCAGATTGTTGCTGTGAGAGTCAGAATTTGAAGCTGACTTGAGTTTCAAATATTACTGCTGAAAATGGGGCTGGTAATGGCTCTCCCTTCCTATCTCACTTGCAAATATATAAGGAGATAACAAAATCATAGTGGAACATTTTCAGATAAAAGTAAAAGGGCACAAGAACAAGCATTGATGAATATTTTGCTGTGTCAAAGCACATAGCATTGCATCAATTAATATTTTAATTTATCTTCAGTTCACCAAGAACTACATCTAACAGGATGGGATATTCTGGGCTAGTTTTTGGTTTGGGGGTAAAGGAAGCTTCCCCAGTGGGAAGTATGTGTGCCTGTTTTCCTGCCTTGTATTTAGAAACAACCCCCCACCCCAACCCTACCTCTGACCATGGAAAATCATAAAGCCATTATGGTATATGTCAAACTCATCTAGACTCAGTTATTTCTCATTGTAAGGCCCTGAAATGTGCAAGATTTGAGAAATTAAGGAGATTAACATTCACTGATGGAGGAAAACTCTGAAATTTGATTTTCTGATCAAAGCACAATTTGACCCATTTTTCCTTAAGGTTTGCCTCCTCTTTAAAAACTAAAATGAAAGTGGAAGAGAACACATGCAGATTTTATGAAATCTCCCAACTATAGAAATTAAGGTGGCTCATGGCTTTAGTCCTAGTTCCATGAAAGTAGAACCTAAAACAAGTTTTTCAGTGTAGGGATTCCAGTGTTTCGTTTCAGAGGGTGGGAGGATGATTTCAAGAGAGGAAGAAGAAAAGCAGAATGAGGCAAGGGAATGTGAACAGAATCTGAGTGGGCCCCACTTTGGAACTGGTCACATTTACTGGCTGTAGGCTGTCCCCAGGGTCAAGGGAAGGAAAGTTAATTCCAAGGCAAGGTGTCTTCTCTGCGGTAGTTCTCTGGAGAAGGAAGCAGCTCTACACACTAGCAGCAGACACTCATAACAGCTGGGGCATGAGCCCTCCAGCCTGGAAAAGGCAATCTAAGTTGGGGCTCCAGCGCACCTCTACATTCATCATTTCCTAACAGGTGTGGAGTGTATTTGATGGGAACTAGAAGGCCTCCTTGGAAAACCACACTTAAGACTGAGCCTTAAAGTATAGCTAAAACTTCAATCGGGCAGAGATCTTCTGGAAAGTTTCTTCCTGGCCTTTTTGATATCAGACATTAAGCTCTACTAACATTTTCTGTGAAATTATGGCATTTCCAACTCCCCCTGGAGCAATGGCTAGCTGCTGCCAGCTGTAAACTTTTCTTCTTTTTCACAAAATGCAATTATAACTAAGAAGTAACTGTTCAGCCACTGTTCAGGCCTCTCATGATTCTGCAGCTAGGCCTGGCTCTGTAATGAATTCTCACCTAGGGGAAGCAAGTAGAAGTGACAAGTGACACTTCCAAGCAAGACTCCTCCAGGCTTTGTCTGCCACTTCCATCAATGGCCCAATAGAATGACATAGCCACAGAACATAAGGAATCTGGCTGCTCTGTTTCTTATGCTGAAAGAACAATCTACTAATTAGAATCTTAGACAAGAGCCACCATACATTTTTAGTGAATTGGACCTTCTAGTTGTTATAGCAAAGTCTTAACTAATAGTCCTCATTATTAAAAACTTCACAAAAATCTTTTGCCAGAAGAAGCCAGAAAACAAACAATAAACACCTAACGATACAATAAGCACCTCTTTTCTGGTAATGTCTTGAATATTTCTCACTTTCTTCTGTGTATTCTATATAGCTTTGCCATTGACTGGTCTTTTCCTTGCATTTGGGCTCAATTTAAGTTGTAGAAAATTCTATTTCCCATTACAACTGTACAAAAATTTGCATTAAAGAGAATAGCATATCTATAGTATGTTAAGGAGGCTTTGCTTTCTCTGACACCCTATAAATTCCTCTTGCCAGTACCAGCTTTAGCTAGGTGTGCCTCTCTCTATTTGTGAAGCTATGTTTTAATGCTTTCTTTTATTAGGACAGTGGCTTTTGTTTTCTTATCCCAAGTTCTCTGGGGTTGGTTGGAGAAAAAAGAGTGCCATCATTTGATGTTTTGGCAAGAAATGACACTTACTGTTTGCTGATGCTACTGACAATGTATATTCACATAGAGATATGCATTAGCTTTATAATGTTTCCAGAAAAATGCAGTTAACGGATTAGACTAGTTATTAATTATGCCTCAGTATTACATTGACTATATCAACAAACAATGACTATATCACTCAGTCAGACTTAATGTAAACTTCTGAAGTTCCTTTCAAATAAGCAAATTTCATCTGTATTTCAGAGGAAGGAATGTGACAAATGAGATTGCCTTCAAATTTGGGTATAAGTTAAGTAAAATACATATCTGAAATAATTTAAAAAGAGTTTAGAATGATAATGACAAATCTTCTACATTTATAAGTTTCTTGAGTGTCAAAATGAAAACATCAATGTATCCATAAGTTTAGTGTTAAACAATACATAATGCCTGTAACAATAATAATGAGCATTCAGATACACAGTCACTCTAATAAAATAGCATTTAATGGTGGTATCATTCATTATTCAGGTTTTAGATAGAACTGGAACTAGAACATATAATATATAACACATATATTCTTTGGGCATATGATTTTATATTTGTATTTTATATTCAACCTTCATTCAGAGAGAAATATGCACAGAGGTAGGAATCAAAGGGATCAGGTCAATCCGTATCAGAGAAGTACGGAGTTTGTACAAGGAACCTCAACCCAGCAGATCTCTCAGACCTCATGGTATGCTAAATATTTTTATTGGATTATAACAACAAAATAAGTCACTATTACTAAATATGAGATGGAAGAAATACAAAGTCTTTTAATCTTCTAGATTAGAAATTCTCAAACTGATTAGAATAACCTTCTTGGAAATTTGGGGAAAGAATTCTTTAGCTGACAGCAGATACTATATTTTCTCTGTCTCATAAAGGATATTTGGGTAATAATTTCCATTCCACAAGATGCTGTAGTTTCGTCACAGTTTAGCCATGAATCAATAAAAGCAGGTAATGTTCTCCCTATCCTCTCCACTGCTACCTACACCACTGTGAACTTCAGACCGTTTAGCTTTGAAAAACATGTTTCCTAACACACAGCTTGTCTTTATAAAAGTCTATTTGGGTAATCCACGGTGTCTGAGAAATGTACCATGACCGCTTTTTGACCCACTGACACAGCTGTAGGTTTTACTATTTTCCTTACTACAATGCCCTGGATAGCATTTCAAATACACAGAGTCACAATCTGTATTGTTTGCCAGATGGGCTGTGAAATGTATGCTAATGTTCATAATAGGATTATGCAAGGGTTTTTATTGTCTGAAAAATAATATGAGCATTAGCCTTATATTTTTCCCCCAATGGATTTTCCCTTTAACAGGTATTAGGAAGTCTAATTTTGATTAAGTAAATATCGGCTTTCAGCTTTTCAAATGATGGTTCATTTAGACACATACTTTAATGGTATTAAGGGTGGAAAACAAGAAGAATTATCCAGGTAAACTAAAGTACAAAGAACATGTTATAATATAGAACCATGTGTGGTAACTTGCAAGTACATATTTCGTGCGAGAATTGATATGTTGATTCAACTTCAAATATGTAACAAAGGGCCATGCATCTATTATGAAGGTAACATTTAAACATACAGAATACAGGGTATAAAGCTAGTGCCACTGTCATTCAAACTCTTTGCTTTTTTGCTTTGAATATAGCTATTCAGATATGACGCTATCTCTTCTAAGTTTGAGTTCCCACCAAAAATAGGTGATGAGCTTAAAATTTGGGTTCAAGTAGTTTGTTTGGGAAGAGATGGCATATTCATAGTGAAGGAATGGGAAAGCAAGGTGGGTAAGAAAGAATGAGGTAAGGAGCAGGTTATGGAGTGGGGCTCTCTTGGGGTAAACTAGCGTTCATTTGCATTAGAGATTGTGTGGAAGGCTCTGGGGAACATGCCTCAGAATTGTCGTGATGAGAGGCACAAATAACTCCTTAATGGTTAAGAGCCACTCCTAAGGGATTACCTCCCCACATTCAGGATAAACATGCCCAACCTGTTGGAGAGTTCTGTAAGGCAGAAGGATGCCTGAAGTCATAGGTGTGCTTGGGAACTCCATAGTGAGCTCCAGTGGAGGTCGAGAGCTCACAGCTTCTGTAAATCATGCCCTGGTTCTGTGAATGTGACTACATCTTTGCCATGTAAGGCTGGAACCAGTCACCCACTTATGGTGGGTAGGGTATATACTTTTATTCTGCTTAGAGTTTTAAGCCATGTTGAATGTATTCACTTGCTCTCTTGAAGGCTGGAGACTGGACCTCCATTCCTTATGTAAAACAGATGTCATAGAGTTATTCCAAGGATTAAATATGATAATGGCTGTGTGAAAAGCACCTAAAATAGTTCGTGCCTTATAATAAATATGCCACAGGGATTATGGTCCTAACCCAACCCTTCTTCCCATCTCTGTTTACCCCTTTCCTCCCCAATAATATCACTGATGTCTAATAGACAGCAGTGGACCAAGATGGGGGTCAGTGTTCATCAGGGTTCCTGAAGGCCACCCTCAGGGATAACAATTTAGTAGGAGAATCCAAAGCACTCAGAAAAGCTGTTATCATGTCGTAGCTTACTCTGGTGAAATAATGCAGATTAAAATCAGCAGGGGAAAGGTAGCATTGTGCAGAGACCAGGCACAAGCCTCCAGCATCCTCTTCCAGTGAAGTCATGTGCACAGTGTTTTCTTCTCCCAGCAATGATGCTTGGCACAGAAGCTCCCCAAGCTCTAGGGTTCAGGGCTTTTATTAGAGCTCAGTCACATAGGCATGGAAAGCCCACATAAGAGACCTTAGCTACTCCAGTATCCAGCCCCCAGCAGGGCAAACTGACAGAGTAGAGCACAAAGCTCCAGGAATTATAGATAATAGCTCAAATAACCCAGAGAGCAATTTAAGGCTTTTTAAAAAACATCTTCAGAGAAAAATGGAAAAAGCATTGGTGAAGAAGTGAATCTGCCTTATAAAAAGCTAGCAAAGATATTATTCACAATAAAGAAGAATATTATTTTTTTAAAGATTTGTGATGGTGTTTTTTCAAGGATGTTTCATTTTTGAAGCTCCAAACCAATACAGTTAAAAGATGCAAGGACTTTCAAGAGGAGGATCCAGCATGGCACCCCTAGGGCAAATGTATGAAAATGCAAAAGGCTCAGTGGCTTCCCAGAAAAGTAATCATCCTGAAGCTTAATGTTTCTCATTAAACTCTGTTAGTGTGAGAGGAAGCACTAGAACAATGTATCCCTATACAAGTACAGTACAAAACATAAATGGAATCACATGTATAATTTTAAATTTTTTATTAAACAAATTTTTAATTCAAAAAAGAAATGAGCAAAAATGATTTTAACAATACATTTCCTTGAACTCAATATGTCCAAAATATCATCATATACTCACCATAAAATTATTAATTAGATACTTTATGTTCTTATTTTAACACTAGTTCTTTGAAATTCATGTACATTTATCTACACCACACTGTAATTCAGACAAGTTATATTTCAACTGGACAGTGAGTTCTATATTGCACAAACTCTGCAAACAGTCATTTTTCTCTCCAAGAGTCAGTGGGAAAGGCCTCCTATCTGTCTCTATTTTACTGAACACTGTCAAAATTTGGGTAGAACACAGAGTTAAATATTTCTAGTTCCCTGTTTGACACTATCATTGTTTCCCTTTTCTGTCCTTTGCTAAATGTTTATCAAATTCTCCCACATGTAATTTCTTCATATACAGCATCATATTAAACATTTTAATGATAGATTATTATCTCCGTATTAAATAGTAGAAAGTGGGTTCAGAAAAGTTTGGTAACCTACTCAAGGTCTCAGAGCTAGGAACAGGCAAATGGGTCAAAACTTCAGTCTGTTTCTCAGCTGAGCACTCCTGTGCATCTCCCCTAATAATATGGGGGGTGGAAAGAGTAATGGCTTGTTGCCAAGGTGAACCATGGGACCTAAAGTGACTCAGAAAGGCTTGGCAATTAGGAGGCAGAGCTCTCAGCTTTTCAGAGTTCTTTCCTCTGAAGGGAAAAGAATGAATGCCCTTGGAAAGACTTGCAATTCTATTAGGGGCTTAGATCTTATGATAAGATGTAAGGCCACCACCTTACACTGGTGAAGAATGAAACTATTATTTACAATTCATTTACAAACACATTTCGATTCATGAAATCACATTTCATGTTAATTCCTGGGAACTTCAACCAAGTCTCCAATCATTTGGGGAAACTGTACTGTTGGAACCAGAGCATCTTCTGAATCAGCCTAGTGTTTCCAGATATTTCAGGGCATCAACCTCATGAATTCTTTACACGTTTCACCAACCTGAAGTTATGAGGCAAATTACTGAAGAAAGTAACTTGGTCACAGGCTTTGGCTATTGAAAAGTACAAGGAAAATTTCTTTGTCAACCTAAAGATAGTAGTAACTCAATCCCACACTCACTTACCCCATGGTCCACCAGTTCTAGTTATCCTTGGACCCACTTGCTGACTGTATTGTTTAATCAATTCCCATAGTACTAGCACTTTAAATATGTGTTGGCACATTATGTGGTTACAACCTCGCATTAATCAAAAGTTCCACTGAGAAATAATGATATACCAGAAGGACAGGTTAATGAAGACCATAAGTACTCGCATTTTTATATCACTAATTCCTAACCTTGACTGCACAATGGTTCAAAACCACTGGAGCTCCCAGATGCGATCTGGATATACCTAGTAGGTCCAGGACATGGTTAAAGTAAATGCTATGCTATCCACTTAGTAGAGAGTACATAAAAGCATCCAGTCAAACAATATTTCTGCTGTCAATATTTTGTAACACATTCAATATATGAAATAACATCTATATTAAATTCTTTCATAGATTAAGAGCTAATATAAAATAACTTTTTCTTTTTCTCAGACAAATGGTATACTTTGTTAAGTATATGAGATAAAATAAGATTTGTCTTCCCCGGTACCTGAAATGCCTATGTATTTTGTTCCCAGTAACTTCTCTCTTTATAAAACACTTTCTTTGTATAAAATACTTTATGTTGCACTCAATCTAAAAAGGTGTATATTCACCTATTTTTGGGAAGTGCATGAAGTATAATAAATAATAATCTATTTATCATAAATATCATCTATTAACTTTGCCTGTCCATTTTTTTCTCTTTCCTATAACCATATCTTTGCTACTTTTTTCTCCATTACTCAAAAATTATAAGGAAATGTCTGTAATATTTTAGAAGAGGGATCTTGAGATTATTCCTCAGTGCTTAACATATCATTGTTTGGCTCTTTATCTCTTTATTGTCCCACAGCTCTTAGAATTTAACTGTCCTTGATGTAAATTCTCCCCCTGATAAACACCTTACACACTATACTTCACCTCTAAATTGACTGATTCACCTCAGAGTTGAAGTGTATCTGGGATATAGTCCGTAAGGTTGGTGCAAATATTATATCCATTTACAGATTTGTACACTAACAGTGAGATCAAAATAACTGCCTGAGGTCCTACAGTGGTGAGATGAAAGAACCATGATTTGAACCCAATAAGTTTGGGTTTAGATCCTGCAACCACAGAGCATCACCATGAAACCAAAGCTACCAGATAGAATACTGTCAGCTGTTTTTGTGCAGCCAATACAAGATTCTATATAACCCATTACAACAGCAAGAGCAAAATCACAAAAATTGTATCAGAGCAAAAATGCATTTGACATAATTTAATATCTATTCACAATACAAAACAATCAGCAAGAATGAAGATGAACTTCTTCAACTGATAAGGACCATCTTTATCTGATGAGAAACTAGAAACTTTACAACTAAGAGTGAAAACAAGACAAGGATGTACCCTCTCTCCACTCCTTTTCTTTTTCTTTAAATGGTACTTTATGGTTTAATTATTATTATTATTATTTTGTGGTACCAGGAATCAAACTCAGGACCTTGTGCTTGCCAGGCAGGTGGTGGAACCACTGAGCTAAATCCCTGGCCCTCTCCACTCCTTTACAACATAGTATCAGAAGCCACTGCTAATGACATAAGACAAGAAAAGGAAATAAAAGATAGATTGGGAAGGAAGAAAGTTTTCACAGATGACATAATCATCTATATAAAAAAAATCCAAAAGAAAAAATCAAAACAAAATGACTACTAAAATTACTAACTGTGGCAAAGTTGTAGGACACAAGTTAAATATACAAAAGTCAGTTACTTTCCTTTATTGCAGTAACTAACAAGTAAAATTAGATATTAAAACACAGCAACATTTATATCAGCACTCCTAAAATGAAATATATATATAAAATATTTATATGAATAAAATACAAAGCTCTAATCGAAAAAATTTTAAAGACTAAATTCATGGACATATAGTTCATATTCAAATAACTAAACTTTTAAAAAAACAAGTCAGGGGGTGTAACTCAGTGGTACAGTGTAAGGCCCTGGCACTAAAAAAATATATTAGCCAAAGACCTTAACAGTCACCTCACCAAAGAAGATAGAGTAGTACCTCAGTTCATGAAGTAAATTCTTTCCACTATTCTGGCTACAAATCAAATTGGATGAGAACTGAATCAAATTTCCCCCATAGAGTCAACACTGAACCTAACCATTGAATTTGATTCTGTTCTTGTCCAATTGGGTTTGTGACTAGAATTGTGGATTTAAATTCATGAACCGAAGTACCACTGTATTTAGATTGTAAATAAGAATATGATGGTCTATATCATATGCCATCAGAAAAATGCAGATCAAAACAATTAGATATGGTTACACACCTATTAGAATGGTCCAGATCTGGACCACTGACCACACCAAATGTTGGTGAGGCTGTAGAGCAATAGGAATTCTCATTCATTACCAGTGAAGAGTCAGAATGATAAAATACAGTCACTTCGAAAGGTAGTTTGTCAGTTTCTTAACAAAACTGAACACACTCTCACCATAGGACTGGGCAGTTGTACTCCTTGTTGTCTATCCAAAGGATCTGAAAACTTGTTTCCATGCAAAACTGTTCATGCACATGTATCTTGGCTTTTTCATAATCATCAAAACTTGGAAATAACACGATTCTTCAGTAGGTGAATAAATACACTGTGATATATGCAGACAATGAAATAGTATTCAGCATTAAAAAAGTGAGCTTTCAAGCCATGAAAAGACATGAAGGAAATTTAAATGCATATTACTAGTGAAAACATTCAACTATATCATTCTGAAAAATACAAACTAAGCAGACAATATAAACATCAGGGATTTCCAGGGAGTAAAGATTTTAGGGAGAGGAATGAAAAAGCAAAACACAGGCCTCTTAGGGCACTGAAAATAGTCTATGTGATGCTATAATGGTAGATACATTGTGCATTTGTCCAAATCCATAGAACATACAACACCAAGAGTGAACCTTAATCTGAACTACAGGCATTGGCTGATTACAACGTTTCAGTGCAGGTTCATCAATTTAACAAATATGCCAATCCAGTGCAGGATGTTAGTAAAGGAGAATATGAATGTGTGGAGCCAGAGAAGATATAGGAAATCCCTATACCTTCCCCTCAATTTTGCTATGAACCTAAATCTCCTTTTTAAGTCTTTTTGAAAAATCCTACGGGAAACAGCAATACACACACTCACACACATATGTGCTTTTTCCCCACCATTGACTCTTTTATTTTTAATTAAGTTTATTGGTACACTTTAGGTATACAATATAATGACATTCATCATTGGGAGTTTTGTACCTTTGCATGATATATCTTGGTTCTTATTTTTTTCCTATTCCCCAGCCCTCCCTTCAACCCCTCCATTCCTCCCTATTTACAAAGACTTAGTTTCCATTTTTTCTTTTTCTCATATTTTTTCCTTTCTCTTCTTTCCTTTCCCCTACCCTTCCCAGATCCCCTTCCCCTTTAGAGCTTTTCTTCCTATTTCACAATATCTATTACACATTTTGATCCTTATTTACACTTTCAGTTTCTCACACCAGAGAAACTATATGGTATTTACACATGTGTGTCCTATTTATTTCACTTAAAAATGTGGCCTCAATGTGCACCCATTTAGCTTTAAATGTCTCTGGCTTCTCATTCTTTATGGCTGACTAGTATTCCATTTTATAAAAAGCCACATGAGCTGTCAATTGACCAGTGTGTGCTTTGCAGGCTTAGCCTCAAGATCCATCTCCCTGTTCCCCTGTTCCCTTTTATAAATAGGAAAGTAGCAAGCTATCTTGCTATCTGAAATTGTAGTTGAAATATGAAATACAATTTTACTTAAATATTCATTTATCTTCATTTCCATGAATCTTCTAAACATTTAGCCTCTCTGCGATTAGTAATAAGAGTTCTAGATAACTGATCAGAATTTTGTGAGCAGACATTTAATTGTTAGAAAAAGCTACTCTGGGGGTCCTGGAGGGCCTAGGCCACATTTATGGTTTTTTAAATGAATTGGATGATGTGCTGCTCATGGCTTCTAGACACAAAGCACTCAGAAACCCAGTTGCTTACACCTAAGCCCCAATCTAGGTGAGCTTGTGCAGTGATGGGTGGGAATATGGAGGGTCATGAAGGAGCTGGGCAGCCCCTCAGGGTACATTTCTGGTCTCAAGGAAAGATATGTAATGGAGGTGGCCTCTAGAGTCATTGTTACTGTCCTTGGAATTGTGGTCAAAGTGACATCTTGGAAGTCTATGATTAAACTAGATACATTGACAAAGTAAGTGAATGTTACAAATAAGAAGATGCATTTATTTGTTTTAAAAATGTATAAATTTCCCCAACAGACAATGTGATCTTTCCTCAAGGAAGGACTTGATATCCACTCTGGGAGTGAGCCTTCAGCTCCCAGCAGTTAACAGAAATTGCTTCAATTGCAGAGAATTTCTCTGTCCCAGTTCTCAGCCCTTCCTGGTGCAGGCCATGTGCAATGACTGACTGGTGTGGGGAAGTCAAGGCCTGGCCATCTCAGCCTATGTGATGAAGCTGTGAAGAACCATTGTAGCTCCAGAGCCTCCTATGGGGTTGAGGCTACACTTCTTTTGACCTCTCCCTCTTCCCACTGCTGCTTCCTTCCCTTCCCAATCACAATGCTTGTTTCCTGGGAAACCCAAGCTGTATCCAGATGAAGATAATCCCATGGTCAGGAAAGGCCAATATATATATTATGTTTTTTCCTATAGATATGTTCATGTGATAGTTTCATTTATAAGTTAGGCACAGTAAGAGATTAACAAAGATAATCAATAATAAAGCATACTAATAAAAGTTATATGAATGTGGTATCTCTCATGCTCTCAAAATATCTCATACTGTACTCACTCTTCTGTGTCAACATGAGGACACAACACCTCCATGATAAGAAATGACTTGAATGACATAGGCCCCGTGGTGTGATGTCAGGCTATTATGAACCTTCTGATGGTATGTCGGAGGGAGATCTTCTGGATCATCAGTGTTTACTACTGGACAAGGAGTGTCTGTAGCATGGATGTGCTAGACCAAGAATTGATTCACATCCCAGGTTGATGGAGCAAAATGGCAAGAGATTTCATCATATTAAGAATTGTGCACAATTTTAAATTCATTGTTTATTTCTAAAACTTTCCATTTAATATTTTTAGATGATGGTTGTCCATAGGTAACTAAAACTAAGGATCACAAAAGCTCAAATAAGGTGGAACCATCCTCATTTATTATCCCACTGTTGATGACAGTGACAGAGAGTGAGTGCTTCCTAATAGTAAACTCACATTGATTTCCCTGCCGCTTTTAGCTTTATGACATATTCTTCCTCTTGAAGTGATAAAGAATAAGCTAAATTCTGCTGCCAGAGCAATACTTTCTCATACCAGTCATGTGGGTACAGTCTAAATGTTCCACATTCTTTAACTCTTCCTCAGGGGTCAAGATTTGGAAATATGTCAGCATCTTGGATGCTCATTCCTGAACACTCTCTGGATGTCCCAAACCTTTCATACTAAATGATACCCATTAAAAATGAATTTCTCTCTTAAAGGTATGTACATTATAGAGAGTCTTATGCCTGAAAACCAGTATGAAAGAGACAAACTTCCCAAGAGAAATTTGTATAAATGACCTGAACAGAAAATTCACAAAAATTACATTGAACAGTTAGCAAAATATGAAAAGTAGCTCACCTCCATTAGTCATCAGAAAAATAAAAATGAAAAGCCCACAATGAGACACCACTACATGCTCACCAGAAAAGCTAAAATGAGAAATATGTGTATGTTCTATGATCTAGAAATTGCACTCAAGACATATATCCAAAAGAAATCCATATGTATGTTCACCAAAAAAACCCAAAACATACAGAAGAATGTTTATACAAGCATCATTTATAGCAGACAAGATGTGAAAACAAGCCAATACCTACCCTTCAACAGTAGAGTAAATAAGTAAATTGTATAATCACACGGTGGGATACTGTACACCAATCAAAACAAATGATTACCCCCCGCACAACAACACAACAGATGAATCTTACAAGAATAACATTGACTGAGAGAAGTCAGCTTTTTAAAGTACAATGCCATGCTATATGATTCAAATGATACAAAGTTCAAAAACAGCACAATAAGTCTATAGTGTTAGAAATCAGGGGATTCTTTTATACTGGGGATTGAATAAAGGGCCTTTTATCTGAGGTATATATCTAGCTCTTTTTTTTTTTTTTCTTTGAGAAGCTCTCATTAAGTTGCTTAGGCCATGCTCAAATTTGCAATCCTCCTTCCTCAGCCTCCCAGGATGGTGGGAGAGAGGGGCTATTTTTGGAAGAAAGAGTGAGAGGGTTTTCTGGAACCTTAATGATTTCCTATTTTTTAAAAAGTCTGGGTACTTTCTTCCCAGGTGTTCTCACTTCAGAAAAATTCAGTGAGCTACATTCTTTATTACCTGCACATTATTCTGTAATATTTTGATAGAAATGATTACTTTATAATGAATTTGTGGGGTAGATTTTTGATATTTAATTGCAGTGGACCTAGGATTATTTTAGAAAGGGATTGCTGTTTAATAGCCATGCTAGCACTAGGTTATGGCTTTTTTGTGTTTCTTTCACATAAATATTGACTTTATTAATAGACAGATGTTATGGTAATGAATATAACCACATCCTGTATAGATAGCAACTAGGTAGCACAAGTCTAGAAGGCAGGATTTATTATTTCTTTTCTTTACGTGTTTGCAATACATAATGATTACACTCCTTGTGTGGAGTTGGTACGTGTACATAACACAGCTTAATTCCTTTGTCATCCCTTTTCCTTCCCCCTTCCTTCCATCTCTTGATACTTTTCCCCTTTTAGAAAGATCTGTCTCCCTACTTCCTGTCATCTGTCTTTTATTTTGCTTTTATTTATTCTTTAGGTTTCTTATATAAGAGAAGCCATGTGAAAATGGATGCACCTTGAGACCATAATGTTAAGTGAAATGAGTTAAGATTTATTATTTCTAAACACTTTTGTTGAGGCATAATTGACACACAAAGGAGCCATATTTAAAATAACCAATCTGACAAGTTTTGATATATATATATATATATGTATATATATATCTGTCAGTACAATGAAGACAGAAACATGTTACTCTCAGAAGTTTCCACGAGCCACTTTGTGATCTCTCCCTCCTGTCCCTCTATGTCATGTGAGATGTACTCTATTTATCTTTTATTTGAGGCTTACCTCTATGGCTATAAGAAACAATAGTTCATCCCTTTGCATTTCAGATACTTAGGTTGTTTCAAATTTTTTGTCATCACAAATAATCCTGCCTTAAAACTCTTTGTTCAGATATATGGTTTCCTTTCTCTTGGATAAACACCTAGGTATGGAATTGTAAGATAGGCATGTTTTTAACCCTTGCTTGTTGCATATTTGAAAGAAGTTTATAACCACTACCATCACAAATGTCTACTCCAAATCAATGTGTGCAATTCACACCTTTATCTTTCGAATAATTGGTCCTTTCCAGTTTTACTTTCCCAAAGGGAAATTTTCTGCCCTCTGATTACCTGATGGTTATGCTTGGGAGGAGGAAGTGTCATATAAAGAATGCAGTACTTACTACTATGTAACTACCATAAAGTAAATCTGTTGCCCTATAGAAAACTGGTTTGCCTACTTTGCAGTGTTAATGCAGACATATAGCTCAGTTCCAAATGTATTATACCTAACTCTGTCTATTTATGGTTTTCAATTTTTCTGGAAGAGCAACTCCACTCCCTCCTTCTATTAATTTTTTATTTTTAATTTGAATTTCTATTTAAATTTCATTACAGATAATATTTCCCCCATAGAGTTATACCCGAAATTTAAAAAAAACCAGAAAATAATTATTAACAAAAAAGAATGGAGAATATTTAAAATATCTTCCTTAAATAATCCAGGATTATGCAATGAGTGACCTAACATTTCTCCAGGTTTTCACATTAGCTCACTGGTTACAAAGTAACTGTAAAAGAGGCCCATGACTCTGCGGGATGTGGCCCTGAGCCTCTGGAAGCAGCCCCAGCTCATCATGACCTCCAACTGCTGGATAATAGGAAGAGCATGTGTGCAGCTCCCAGGACAGAAGACTGTTTCATCAATAGGCCCATGCAGCTGGACACTCCTTTCTGTGGGCAGCACTGGCTCAAAATTGTTTCAGCCAGAAAAGGAGGTTGGAGGAGGATGAAGTGAACACTAGCATCTGCCTGTAGAGTGGGAAAGACTGTGCTCATCCAGGAGCTGGGGGCAGAACTGTATGTCCAAACTGCAGATGACCACCAGCAGGAGTTATCACTCAGAGCAAGATGGCTAGAGTGTGGGACTCACAGAATACTTTCATACAAGTGAAATAAAGTTAAAATCCACAGCTCCCAGACAAACAACCATAACTGTATATATAGTTTTTGAAAAATATCTTATCTTAGTAAGAATGCTGAGAACTTTTGGCACTGAGTCATGACCTACTCCCTCACAACCAGCCTCCCAGTTCATGTAACAGTAGTTTCACTGTGGTTCCTAGTAAAGGACACAGCATTTTCCTAGTAAAGGACACAGCATGTCCCTAGAAGAGGCAGATGCCCAATATTTCAGATGCCTCCTCATCTTTCTGTTGCAGAGGCTCCATTTCCAGCTAGCACTACTTCTGTCTAGCTCTTTTTCCAGCTAGTGTAGCCAGGAGGTTTGGGCTTCTCTCTTCCATAGAAGCCCCACTCATGGTACAGACTCTTCCCAAGGTGCAACAGGCTGAGTCCACTGGGGTCTTCATCACCCTCATCCCAGCTCACTCATAAGGTACAGATTGTTCCACACTAGGAGAAGCAAGCTAAGGAGATGAAGGCTTTTTTTTATTAATTGGCAATCAGGAGTTTCACTCCAAGAGAAAAGAGCCATTGTCCCTACCACCTACTCTAGAGCAGTGGCTCAGAGATTTTTGCATCAAGAATAAGTAAGACTTTCTTGCAAGGAACTGATTTTATTTAAAACAGAGCATGGGAGATGCTCATTCCTAAGAGTACTCTCAAAAGCAGTAGAGCTTTTGGTAGTAAACAATTAAGAGGAAACTAGTAGCTCCACGAGAGTAACAAGCTTCAAGACTTTTGATTTGACAATGGTTTCTTAGATATGACAACAAAAGCACAAGTAATAAAAGAAAAAGTGAACTAAATTTAATGAAATTGGAAACTTTAGTACATTAAAAGGCATTACCAAGAAAATGTAAAACAACCTATATAATGGGAGAAAATATTTCCAAATCATATATTTTAAAAGGATTTGGTATCCAAAAGATGTAACAAAGTCTTACAACTTAACAGCAAAAGAAAACAACACAATTTTTAAAATGGACAGATCATGGTCTAAGTACCACAAATTCTCTTCAGTGACACTTCTTCAAAGATTATATACAAATATGAACACATACATGAGAAGATATTCAAAATCACTAGTCACTAGGGATAATAAATCAAAACTATAATGAAATATCGCTTCACACTCACTAAGATGGCTATAATAAATAAAAAATAATAGGTATAGAAGGTAGGGAGAAATTAGAACCCTCATACATTACTGGTGGGTGCATAAAATGGTACATGCCTTATAAAAATAATTAGGTGATTCTTTAATAAGTTAAATATAAAATTTTCATATGACTCAGCAATTCTGAAACAGAACTAACCCAAAGGTCCATCAACTGATAAATAGGTAAACAGAATATACCATTGAATGTTATGCAGTCACAAGTGAATGTAACATAGATAAATACTCCAACAAGGATAAGCCTTAAAAACATTATAGTAAAAAAAATAAAAAATAAAAAAAATTTAAAAAATGTTATAGTAAGTGAAAGAAGCTAGACACAAAAAGATCACATATCATTTTAATTCACATTTATGAAATACCCAGAATTAAGGGATATCCACTGAGGTCAGAAGGAAAGCAAAAGAATCCTGGGTAATTTGTTTGTCCCTGTTTCTTTCTCTAAAAAATCAGACAATTGGAATAATTTCTACAAAGGGTCTCTTCCAAGACTAGCTTTTGTCAGCACTTTGTAAATTAGCACCATGGTCATGAACAGCAGTCTTCTTTCTTTAACAGAGTAAGATTGCCTCATACAGGAACTTCATTTTGTGTTTTCAACCTCACAGTGTGGGCAGACTGGAAATCTGGATGTCATCCACTTTGAAGTAATCACTGCCAGAACAGTTGGTAATTTTTCTCATATGGTCTTTCTTTTCCTCATGGGAGTATTTTGGGATCAATAGATAGATGGATAATAGAATAGATAGATGATAGGTAGAAAGATGATAGGATAGATAGATAAAATGGATAGGATTGGTAGGATGAATGGATAGGATAGACTGAAAAGATAGAGCAGTAGGATGAATAGGAAGGATAGGTGAGAGAGAATCTAGGCTCTAAGTACTGCACCAATATTCACTACAACTTGAGGGCCTCAGGTCTTATCTAAGAAATCTGCCTTCTTTTCTCAATACTTCTTCATAACCTCTAATTTCTTGAGTATAAAAGGACTATGAGAGTGACTTGAACCATGAAGTATACCATGGTCTGGTGCATGCACTGACCACACAGAAATGCACACGGGAGACTGATCGGGCAGTGACCAGTTGCTGTGCTCAGAAAGCCCATTTTTCATGAATTCCAGTTTCCTGAGTTGCTCCCGAAGGGCTGCAGATATTTTAATCCAGCTAATACCTAACCTAATATTAAACTAGGTCTGGATTTAGGAAAAGGGGACAGTTTGCTTCTGTGGCATCCCCAGCTTATCTGAACCTCAAATAGAAGGTTGCCTCTGGTCAGACACAGAATGTTCACTCTCGCTGCCTCTCAGGAGAAAGGCCTGGTCTATGCTCCTGATGCTGCAGGAGGACGAGCTGGCCTTCCTCTCCCACCTCTGCTTTGCAAAGCCTGCTGACATTCTCCAAGCCCCACAGTGACAGAGCCCAGTTCCAACCAGTTAGCAGTGAGACAACTTTACAAAGCCACACGCAGAAGACAGAAAACAACCAGCCAAGCTCATCCCTGGGTCTGTGGACAAAATAGTCATCTCAGAGGGCAGAGAAGCACATGAACACAGATCCACAAAGGATCTAGGACTCTCCAGACCACCCCAAATCAACAAGCATAATGCAACCTGGGTTACTTATGCAACACTGTCAGGAGAGGCGGGAAAGGCACCCGAAACTCCAAGATGGCCTGTGCTTTAGTGCTGCTGCAGCCACCAGGCCACCACAGTGTCCTCCTGCATTGTTTAGCACTGAACATGCACTGCTCGCGGGGCTTTTCATCAGCTCTTAAATCTGCTGCTGCTCAAGCATGAAATATCTTTGGATTCCATTTAAAAAAATAAATGTGCTAACAAGCTGTTAAACCACATTTTACAACAAACGCATCAAACTGATGACTTAGCCTCAAAAATATGAACTAACCGAAATAATAAAGGCTTTGTAGAACTTGGATAAATGAAGTGATTACCTCACAGTGAGGGAAATCTGGGAGGCACATCACTATGTAATCAAAAAAATAAGTTCCTGGTCCTCAGAGGAGCTTTCAGAATGCTCTGCCTTTGCTGCCCGACAGTCCTGAGCTCAAAGGGTTTGGACAGGAGGAAAAACAACACAGGTACAAAAAAAAGAAGCAGGCAGGGGTGGGAGAAAGAAAGAAATTCAGTCAGTTCTTTGATTAACAAGACTTCTTGCTAACTTAAGTACAAACAGCTGCCTAGACTCCAACAGCCAAGCCTAAATCTAAACACTCCACTGTTTACATAACCCAAACTTCATCAAGTGACCATATAATCTGCCAATTTAAAGTATCCCTAAGAGTTTCGGGGTGATGTTGGTTTTCTCACAAGCCAGTCTGTCAACAAGCCATTTGAAAATGCCAGTGATTACAGCCACTTTCCAGTCTTGGACCATGGGCTGCCAGGTCATGCAACAGGGATGTTTAGGAGAGAATAGTTACACAATTTGGGGCCATAAAACCATTTCCTGTTAGTCTTCTGTTAGTATAGTATATAGTATTTGCTTATTAAATCCAGAATCCAAGCTGTATTTGTAAGAAAGTTGAGTATGATAAGGTAGACTATTACAGCAGTATTGTTACTAATAAGGACACATATTTATTTGTCAGAAACTTAATAACTACAGGTAAAAAAAATACCGTAGGAGATGGGATCTGAAAAGATAAAGGCAATTTTCATGCATAAAAGAATGAGAAAAGGAAATTTTCCATGATGGATGATAAAAAAAGGAAAATGCTCATGAACATTAGTTGAGGCTAAAATGCCAACAGGGGCTGTAATGAGAGAGAGCTGGGCCTAGCACCATGGAATCAATATGGAATCATGGACTGTAGGGACCGAGCATTTGTGGACCCCAGCTAAAGAGGACCCCATCCACCTAACTCTAAGCCACTTTGGAAGCATAACACCTGCATTGAGCTATAATTCACACATTTAAAGAGCACAATTCAGGCATTTTTAGTATAGTCATATCCTAATGCAACCATTCCCACAATCACTTCTAGAACATTCTTGCCCCACCCAGCCCCATACCCATTAGCAGTTACCCTCCATTTCTTTCCAGTTTCTCTAGCCCTGAGAACTCTAGCACTTTCCATCTGAATTGATTTTGCCTATTCTGGAGATTTCATATAAATAGGATCATATAATATGTGTTGTCTTGTAACTGATTTCTTCCACTTGCTTCATGTTTTCAGGGACTCAAACCCATTTCTGCCACAATTGTGGGTCATGGTGACCATATCTTTGAAATGTAAATAAAAGTTAGAAATAAGTATTCTTATGGGAACCTTCACAATATTTAAATATAGAGCACTAATTCAGCTTGGATACAAACTATACAGGATTATCCACTTTGGAGGTCAACAGTTATGTCTACATATGGAGTTCATACATGAGCTACCATTTTGTTTTCCCTGAGGCTCATGGGGGAAAAAAAGTGTGAGGCAAGATTAAAGAAAGCAGAAAGGGGTCAGACATGCCTAGGCAAGGAGAAAAGACAGGAAATTCTGGAGGAGAGGCAAGAGAATCCCTTAGAAGAGAATCTGCTTCTAAATTTGGTACTGGCTCATGAAAACCTCAAAAGGCTTTTCAACTTTTCACTGCCTCTGCCTTGATCTGACTGCTCCAGGAAGAGGGCATCTGGGCATCAGAGGCAGAGCTCACTTTGCTGCACAAATAGATCCTGAAAGAGGTAGCTCAGCTTAGAAAGAATAAGAGACTCTAATGTCTTTAACAGTATAGCTCATGTATTAGGCAGCTTTCCACAGGTATGACAAAAAACTGAGACAAATAACTCAAAGGTGGAAAGATATGTTTTGGCCCATAGTTTCAGAGATTTCAGTCCATGGTTGCCCAGCTCCATTGCTTTAGGCCTTTGGTGAGGAGCAAACCTCATGGGAGAAGGTCATGGTGGAAGAAAGCTTCTCACTTCATGAAGACCAGGAAGCAGAGAGGGTGAGAGAATCAGAAAGGAAGGAAAAGGATAAGGACAGGATACAACTTTCAAAGACACATCTTCAGTGACCTACTTCCTCCAATTGGGCCCCACTTTCTAATAGTCCATTCTATAATAAAGTCATCAATGGAATCGATGAATTAACATCTTCCTGTCAGCTTGAACCACAAATGGCACATGCATATCTATCCCATCAGGCGCCTTGTACTACCCAATAGGACTGTCCCATGCCACCCAGTGGGACACTAATGCATATACCACTGGTGGTCCAGAGCTACCCGGGAGCAAGATATACAAATTATGGCCCTGTCATGAATGTGTTAATCCACTGATGAGTTAGTGGCCACATGTCCAGTCAACTCTCTAGGCCCTAACTGAACATTGCTTCACTGAAGCTCAAGCCCTCAATACATGAGTCTTTGGGAATGCTTCATATTTAATCCATAACCATTCATTAAAATGTTAAGATGCTCATTTGTGTTTCCCACCTCTTTGTCTCTGTCTCCCCTCCTCGTCTCATTACATGTATAATATGCACACTCCTCAAGTTGGTCAGCCTCCTTGAGTTCTCCTGACTTCAAGGATGTTTAGATTTATATGATAGCTGAGAAAGTTCTGCCAGATCAACTTTCTACTTAACCCTGTAAAACTTAAACCTTTGAGGTAATAATGCTAGATGTTAAATACACAGGGAAGAAGAGAGACATGAGAGCCTCAAATAAGGGAAAGGCCAAAGGCATGGGACAAATGGGGCTACTTGGTGGGCCTACCATACTACCCACACCACCTCCACACTGAAAGCCTCTGTGGAATGGCTGCTCACCTAGGAAGGAGGAAGCTGGGCATGGTAGTTACTAATGTTGGTAAAGAATCCTATGCTGAAATTTATCACAGAAGGAGCAAAAGTGTTTTTCAAGTCCCAAGAGGGCTTGACCAGCCTAGGACACTGGCAGAATCTTCATAGCCCACAGTGGTGGTAACTCTTGGCTCTATTTCTGATTTAATGTACAATTTCCTAAGAAGAACATTGGATTTGATGGATGCCTATTTGTAATAATAGAAATCCCATATCCCAGGCCTCCAAATTCAATCCACCTTTAAGCTTCAGTTCTTCATAGAACAACCTTATGGGAGTAGACAGTATGTTGTTCATGTCTGGGGAGAGAAACGGCCAGCAGAACCATGTTTAAAGGCCTGTTACCTTCTACTCCATGACCAGAATTCTGTCATTGACAGAACAATAATTTTCTTTACTTACGGGAACTTCCTCTTGCAGGTTTGAACAAGTTTGATTTGAGTAAACTTCAACTGCATTTAAAAAGTGTTTATTGTTTACAAACTATGTGCCAAGATAGCTTCAAGGCAGGTATGAGCTTTGCCATCAACCAGAGAATTCAGAAAGGTAAGAACTGTACATGTTTCACCAAAACTCATTTGGTGATACCAATAGCATGACCTCTAAACAGTCTTGGACATAACCCCCAAATGAGAATCTTATCAAATGATTTAAAAAAAATTGTCAAGCAATGATTTTTTTAAAATAAGGATGATTAATTAGTCGGGTGTGATGGTGCTCATCTGTGATCTCAAAACTAGGAGGCAGAGGCAGGAAGCTAACAAATTCAAGCCCAGTCTGGGCAACCTAGTGACTTACTGAGACCCTGTCTCAAAAAGACAAAAAATAAATTGGGAATAATTAGGATTATTATCATAGATAAGTTAAACAGTAAAATAAATAGAATAGAAATGGTCATGCCTCTTTTAGCATGTAGCTGTATTACATATCTCCATTGTAAGAATATATTCACTTTTTTTAAGTTTTAAAATAACTTTATATTCACTATTGACTAAACATAAGATTGTATTTGGTTTTAATGGAAAATTCAACATACAGAAACCCTAGACTCTGGTATTTATTTATTTTTATTTTTATGGTACTGAGAATTGAACCAAAGGGCTTGCACACTAGATAAGCACTGTACCACTGTACATCCCCAATTCATAATCTCTAAATTCAATGTGTTTTTATTAAAGGTTGGAAATTCAAAAGTACCTCCTAAATAATTCTTTAACAAAAGAGAAATCAAAACTGTAATTCATAATATGACATAGATGGCAATTTAAATCAGTGGGAGAAATTAGTATAGGGAAATTATTTGTGAACATTAAGTATTTAGAAACATGGGTTTCTGAATATTTAGCTCATAATAAACTGAAGGAGAGTTCTTCAAACAGGAAAAAAAAGGAAGAAACCATTTAAATTTGGATATTTTTAATATATAAAAAGTCAAATTTTCTACATATCATAAATGTAATTTTTTAAAACTTATTGAAAAACATATTTACAACATGACAAAGAGTTAACATCTTTTAAATATAAAATAGCATATAAACTTTCTATAAAATGGTGAATGTTCCCAAAGCACATAAAAAAAAGGCATAAACATAAAAATACTCTAACAACCAACAAACATAGGAAAAACATGTTAAAACTCACTACTACTAGAAAAAAAATTAAATCACAACAAGGAGTTACTAAATACCACCAAACAAGAGGGTAAAGAATTTCTTTAAATACTTCTCAAGGATAATGAAATGTACATTCTCACACATAGATGATGCTTGTGTATTTTACTGAAACAATACACATTAAAAAATTTTTAAATGTATAACCTATTCTGTCCTACAATTTGGCCTGGAAATTCATTTTACCTAAATAATCCTAGACTCACACTAAGATTCATGTGTAAGGACACATATTACCATATTACTTTGTGACGGGACTCTTCTACCAGAGATGGGAAACAACTGAGGAGAACTAGGACCCATGTGGGATTATTACCTACCAGCTGAGAGTACAGAATGGGTATACTAAATCCTGTTAAATTTTCTCAAAACTATTTCTTAGCTGCACTAGATCCAGGACCAGTTTATGTTTGTGGTTTGGGGATACTTATTTGTGTTGTGGGAGTGAAGGGAATCAAGTTGGGGTTATTTTCTAATTTTTTTTTTACATTTGGAACTATAACAATAAATGGGCCTCCTTTAAAATATATATATACATATATAATAGCAACAATTGAAAGCAATAACTGAAAAGAATACATTAATAAAATAAAAGAATAATACATATACATGATGAACTAATACATAGACAATAATATAATTTTCCAGATGAGTATATGATGACATAAAAATATTTTTGATTTAATTTAGGATGCAAAACTTTATACATAACGGGATCTCAATTTTATTTAAAACAAAATGTTTGTTCTTTGTTGAGAAAAATACTAGAAAGCTGGGCATGGTGGTTCACGCTGGTGATCCCAGTACTAGGGAGGCTGAGGCAAGAGTATCACCATGAGTTCGAGGCCAGCCTGGGCTACATAGTGAGTTCAAGGTCAGTCTGAACTACATAGTGAGACTTCGTCTCAAAAACAAAGAACAAAAACAAAAATAGACTAGAAGGCTATTCATCAGGATGTCATTGATAGTTTTCATACTGGGAGGAGGGTTGGAACAATAATGTTTATCTTCATACTT
>NW_004624741.1:7434523-7445697 GCF_000247695.1 Heterocephalus glaber | reverse complement strand
ACCTTTTAGTCCTTATTTACACTTTCAGTTTCTCATAGTAGAGAAACTATTCGGTATTTATACATGTGTGTCCTGTTTATTTCACTTAAGAGTATCGTCTCAATGTGCATCCATTTAGCAAGAAATGTCTCTAATTCTTTTTTGATGGCTGAGTAGTACTTTACATATTTTAGATAGTAGACCTGAGGAACTGCTGGTAAAAATTTTTTCCCACATTGTAGGTTGTCTCTTAGCTCTGTTGGTGGTTTCTCTTGCAGTGCAGGAGCTTTTTAATAAGATGAGATCCTAGTTGTTCATTCTTTGGGCTAGTTCTTGTGCTACTGAGGATTTGTTCATAAAGTCTTTTCCTATGCCAAGGTCTTCAAGAGTTCTACCTAACTTATCTTCCAGCAGGTTTAGTGTTTCTGTTTTAATATTTAGATCTTTAATCCACTTTGATCTTAGTTTAGAGCATGGTGATAGATATGGGTCTCTTTTTAATCTTTGGCCAGTTGAAATCCAGTTTTTCCAGCACCATTTATTAAAGAGACCAACGAGGATGGTTGGCTCCCTTGTCAAAGATGAGGTAGCTGAGTATGTCTGGAGTTGTTTCTGTGTCTTCTAATCTATTCCACTGATGCTCGGGTCTGTTTCTTTGCCAGTACCATGCTGCTTTTATCACCATAGCTTTGTACTATAGTTTCAAGCTGGGGATGGTGATACCCCCTGCCAAATTGCACTTTTTTTTTTTGGTACCTGGGATCAAACTCAGGACCTTGTGCTTGTGAGGCAGGTAGCAGAACCACTGAGCTAAATCCCTGGCCCTCCATTAGTATTTGTTTTATGAAGTGGGGTACACTGGTATTTGGTGCATATATGTTCATAATTGTTCACTGTTCCTGTAGAGTTGTTCCTTTAAACAATATAGTGACCTCTTCTGATCAGTTTTAGCTTCAAATCCACTTTGTTTGATAGCAACTCCTGCTTTTCTCTGGGTTCCCATTGAAAGGAATTTTTTTCCATCCTTCAATTTTTAATCCATGTGCATCTCTTTGAATTAAACGTGTTTCTTATATGCTGCATACTGTTGGATTTTTCCTTCTTGATCCATTCTCCCAATCTGTGTCTTCTGATTGGGGAATTGGAAACATTCACAGTGACAACATCACTGACAGGTATTGACTGTTTCCTGTCATTACATTATTTTCCAGTTGGTGATGTCCCCATTTTTCCCTTTTGCTTAGCTGCTTATTCCACCAAGTATATTCATTCTTTTTGATTTATTGACATTGTTGGATTCCTTATTTCTTTCTAAGATATACTTGAAATGTTTTTGTAATACTGGTTTAGTGGTCATGAATTTCTTGAGGTGCTCCTTGCCATGAAAATATCTTATTTCACCATCAATTTTAAAGGAAAGTTACGCAGGATACGTAAGTCAGGGTTGGGAGCTGTTATATTTTAGAGCTTGAAACACTTCACTCCAAGCCCTCTTGTCCTTTAAGGTTTGTGGAGAGAAACACGTGATTCTAATGGTTTACCATTGTATGTCATCCATTGCTTTTCTCTAACAGTTTTTAGGATTTTGCACCTGTGGTACACTTCTGGAATTTTTAGTATAATGTGACATGGAGAGGTTCTCTTCTGGTCATGGCTATTTGGTATTCTATATGCCTCACCTATCTAGCTGTTTATTTCTTTCTCTGTATTTGGGGAGTTTCCTGCCATTACTTCTGTGAACATGTTTTTTAATGCCATTTTTCACTTAGTCCATTTATTCTTAAATTAGTCTTCTTTGCAGCATCTATCAGTTGTTGGATTAATTTTTCATTTTTTCTTCTTGTTTTTAAGATTTTTTTGAGTAGTTGGTCTTTAAAACATTATTGCCCTCTAGTTCTGAAATTCTGTCCTCACATTGGTGTGTCCTGCTGCTCAGACTTTCAGTGTAATTTTTATCTCCTGGATTTATGATTGAAACTTTTTCACAGACTCTAATTCTTTGGTAAACTGCTAGTTCATGTTTTGTATTATTTTTTTAAGTTCATCTAGCTTTCTATTAGTGTCTTCTGAGAGTGTCTACATTTTTTTGGTTATTACTTCTAGTAACTGTTTAGTTGTACCTTCTCTAATCCCTATGAGTATTCTTTGAGCTGTTTTCTAACCTCTTCTGCTATAGTTTCAAGTAACTAAGGTGTGTGCCTGACACCATTCTGCCTCTTGGTTCCCTCTGGATTGGCTCAGAGGAGTTGTGGGTTTTGGAAAGCATTTTGTTGCCTTTTCTTCCAATATTTCTATTGTGTTTATTGGTTTGGTTTGTTTTGTGCTGACTTTTCTAGATGCTTATAGTCTTAAGACTTTGTTGTTGATATAGAGGTCTCTTTAGTTGCTTTTCAGTGATGTGCTTTGGGCATGACTAGCTATAATCTTTGGACATAGCCCCAAGATTTGATCACCTTGGTTACTTTGGGAAAGGAGGATGCAGTATAGTTAGCCCAGCAACCAAGTTCTCTAGAAATGTACTCTAGTATTGTTAATGTCACAAAGGCAACTGAGTGCTGGCTTACAGAGAAATACCAATAATTATTTGACCCTGTTAATATCAAGCAAAATAGCTAGAGTAGTATTCCTGAGACAAATTAGATATTAACATACCATAAGAACCAGTTATGGGCCACCCTTAATCCTAGAGAAGAAATCGTCAGTTATGATATAAACATTAAAGCAATCCAGATATTGATTTACAGGGAATATGTATTAAATACAACAGCTACATCTCTGATAATGGTAGAAAAGAATTCAACAGTAATTTTACAGTGTTAATTATCAAGAGATTAACAAAGTTTTAGGATTATACAATTACAGATTTAAGGTTTGGGAATGGAAGGATGCAAAAGGAAAACTTTGAAACCTTAAAGTTTATTATATGAGGAGAAGAGAGAAGTGATACAAAGGATCTTATTGAGGAATATAAGAATGTCTATAGAATTAGGTGAAGGTAAGACAAAACCTATCAAGAAATAGAAGATAAAAGAAAAAGAACAAAAATGAAATAAATTATATAGAGTAAAAACAAGAGAGAAGTAATTAAAGAAAGAAATTTTTAAAGAGAGAAGAGGAAAAGTAGAGAAATAAAAGAAGAAAAAGGAGATTAGAAGCAAGGCTTAAGGACAAAGGAAGATTACCCAACCCCTAGGAAACTGGTGAAGAAGACAAGACACTCTGGCCATGGTGGCGCACACCTGTAATTCCAACACTTGAGAGGCTGAGGCAGGAGAATCACTGCAAGTTCAAGGCCAGCCTAGGCTACATAGCACAAAGCCAGACTGCACTACAAAGTGAGACTCTGTCAAAACACACACACACACACACACACACACACAAAGGAAAAAAAAACACAGAAAAGAGAGGAGGGAAGGAAAGAAGACGAAAAACAAGTACAAAACAAAACAAAAACCTAAAAACAATATTCACCCTCACAAAAATCCCAAAAACAAACAATAAAAAAACAAATAAATGAACAAAAATTCAAAAAACAAAAAGCAAACAAATGAACAAAAGATTCTTTGTGATCTCAAGCCTGTGGTTATCTTCTGGGATCTACAGATTTGTGGCAGTGTCCAACTCAGTGTGTGACCATACTACCAAAACCACTTTGTAGATTCAGTAAAATCCCTACCAAAATTTCGATGACATTTTTTACAGAAATACAGAAAATAATACCAAAATGTATATGGAAATGAAAAAGATCCCAAATAGCTAAAGTAATCTTGAACAAAAATTTTAAAAAGCCACAGACCTTATATTACCTAACTTTAAAATCTATTACATAATTATACTTATGAAAACAACTTGGTATTGGCATGAAAACATACATATAGACCAAGAAAACAGAACACAGATACTAGGAATAAATCCATACATTTATAGTCAATTGATTTTCCATAAGGATGCTGAGAATATACAATGGGAAAAGAAATATTTCTTTAAAAAATAGTCCTGGAAAAATTGGATGTTCACATGGAAGAGAATGAAATTAGACCATCATCTCAGACCTATTCAAAAATTATCTAGAAGCTGAGTGTGATGGTGCATGCATATAATCCCAGCACTAGGGTGGCTGAGGCAGGAGGATCACCATGAGTTCCAGCCCAGCCTGAACTACATAGCAAGACCTTGTCTCAAAAAAACAAAAAGAAAACCAAAATTAACTAGAAGTGGATTATAGACTTAAATTTAAGACCTAAAACTCTAAAACTCTAGAAGGAATATACAAGAAAAACTCCATAACTTTGAGCCAGCAATAATTTTCTGGAAGTGAACCTATAAGCAACAAAATACTAATACAAGAAAAAAAACAAAAATAGATAATTGGAATGGCATCAAACCAAAAATCTTCTGCAAAGCAAAGAAAATAGTCAACATAGTGAGGAAACAACTGTGTTGGCCCCTTTTTCATCACTAGGACACAATATCAGACACCCACAGTTTAAAGAAGGAGAAGCTTATTTTGACTCACATAGGTGGCTGGCTTCAGGAAAGGATGCCATGCGAGATGGATATGGTGGAGCAAAGCTGCTCACATCATAGCAGCAGAGAGTTAAGGCAGGAGCCGGGGGGAGTCACATCCCAGAGACCTTCCTCTAACTAGGTCCCACCTTCTAACAGCACCCTGTAGCACCCCTGTAATCCAATCACCTCCCCCAAAACCCCACCTCTGAGGACATGAGGCTCTTGAGGGACATTAGAAATAAAACATAACAACAATCTATAAAGTAGGAGACAATATTTGCAAGCCATACCACTGATAAGGGGTTAAAATCTAAAATATGTAAGGAACTTACACTACTCAATAGTAGATAACAATCTGATTTAAAAATAGGGAAGAACATGAATAGTCATTTCTCAAAGGAAGACATACAACTCGCCCACAGGTATATGGATTTTGCTGAACATCACTCACTAATCATCAGGAAAATGTGAATCAAGATCACAACAAGACATCACCTCACTCCAACAAGAATAGTTATTATGAAAAAGTCAAAAGGCAACAAGTGTTGATGAGGATGTGGAGATAGAGAACATTTGCACACCCTTAGAGACAACATAAATTAATGTAGCCATTATGAAAAAGTTCGGAAGTGCCTCAAAAGATTAAAAATAGAACCACTATATGACCCAGCAATCCCATCACTGGGTTTATATCCAAAAGAAAATGTAACCAATATGTCAAAGAGATATCTATGCTCCCATGTTATTTCAACATTAATTACAATAGTCAATATATCAACCTGATCTAGGGTCCATCAATGGATATATGGATAAAAAATTTCACGTACATACACAATGGAATAATCTTCAGACTGGACAAGGAGAATGAGAAGAAGGAAAAGAGGAAGAGGAGGGAGGAAGAAGAAAATGAGCAGAAAGAAATTATGTCATTTGCAACATGGGTGAACCTGGAGGACATTATACTAAATGAAATAAGCCAGGCACAAAAAAATAAATAACATGTAATTCTCACTTATCTTTGAAATCTAAAAAAGTTGAACTCACAGAAGCAGAGTGTAGTATGAATATTGGTTACCAGAGACTCGAAGGTAAGAGCACTGGGAAAGTGCTGGTCAGAGAATACAAGCTTTCAATTATGCATGAGGGTTGAGCTCAAGAGATCTGTCTTATATGATGTTGACAACATATTGTATACTTGAAAACTGGTAACAAAAAGATTTTAAGTGTTCTCACTACACAAAAATATGATAAGAATGTGTGATAATATATATGTTGATTAGGTTGATTTAACCATTCCACAATGTATGCCTATATCAAAACATCATGTTGTACACCATAAATACACACATATATTTGTCCATTAAAAATCAGTACATTTTTAAAAATAAGGAATATAATTACTACATAATCCAGTAATCCCACTTCCAGATATATACCCAAAGGAAATAAAATCACTATCCCAAAGGGATATCTGTACATCTATATTCATTGCAGCATTAAATATAGTAACCAAGATACATAAACAACCTAAGTGTCCATGAAGAGATGAATGGAAAAAGAAAATGTAGTATATCTGCACAGTGAAATACTATTCTGCCTTTACAAAGAAGGAAATCCTATCATTTGTGACAACATGGGTGAACCTTGAGAACATCGTGTAAGTAAAATAACCAGACACAGAAAGATAAGTGCTGCTGCATGATCTCACCAATATGTGGAACATAAAGGAAGTTGAACTCGTAACAAAGTAAAATAGAGGTTCCAAGAGGATTAGGGATGGAGAAAAAGGAGAGACACTGGTTAAAGTTACAAACTTTCAGTAACAAGATGAACAAGTTCTGGGGTCTGTAGTTGAAAATAAGGTATACTTGAAATTCTCTGAGAGAATAGATCTCAAGTATCCTCACTCCATACACACACAAAATGTAGACAAAATGATATCTAGGTGAGGTGATATGTTAGTTATCTATACATTTCATAATGTATATGTATATCAAAACATCACACTGTACACCTTAAATACGCACAGTTTTAATCCTACCTCAGTAAAACTGGTATGTGTGGGAGAATTTCAATACAATCACCCAAAATCACTGAAACAATGTGCAGTGGGGTCAGATTCTAACTTTATTCTCAGACCAGGAGTCTTTCTCTTAGTACATGATACTGTCTTAACTAGTATATAAACTTCTTTTGACCCATTCCTTTGATGCTATCATCAATTAAATCTAAATAATCTCTTCTTTTCAAAGAACTCCAAATATCCCTACAAGGATCATGCTATTAATTTCACAATGTCAATAAAGTTACCATCTTTGACTTATGAGAGATGATACTGAAGCTTGGATACAAAACAAATATAATATTGCCCTGAGCAGACTTCATATGAAAAAACTCTATGTTTTCTGCCTCCCATTTCTGTCCTCTTTGTTGAAACACTGAACACACAGTGTTCATATGGTTATATGTTTTGTGGAGACATTACACATAAAATGCTATGGAGACCAAAATACTTATGGGGTAAGAGCCCATTTACATACTAACATGGAGAAAATCTCAATTCCCAGGCCATTTTATGAAGTGTTTCCCACTGTGAAACCTCACTCCTTTAGAAGGCCAAATTCTAGTAATGGAAAAAATGACTCAGTTAAAATAGGAACTTTGCATAGGAGAAAATAAATCTGAGATCAGTAAGTTGAGGTTTTTTCTACACTGTTTCAAAGATCCCTAGTAATTACCAAATGTTTTAGTAGCAACAGAGGCTAGATAAACAAAGGATAGATGTGTGTACTTTACTCTCAAAGTAATCTGAACAATTATGACTCAGGAAATAGTCAAACTGCAGTCTTGAAGAAATCAGTACAATGTGCTCTTGTGGCTGAGAATGCTACGGAATCTTGAGGAGCCTCCAAAAGACTACTGGAAACAGAGCAGAAAACTTTACAGATCTCATCTATGGAAACATGGCCTACTCACACCTGGTGCTGTATGTATCACAGCTCAAAAAAAACCAAGAACTGGCCTGAAGACAACCAGAGAAGACCTATTAAACCACACAAGGAGCTTCTGTATAAGAACAGGCTAAGAAATAGCACTCTTCAGTTAGGAAAGACAAAGACTTTAAAGAATATAGAAGAGTCTGAAATCATAAATTGGCTACCCTCAACATCTAACAAATTCCATTTAAAGCTAATGGAGAAAAATTCCTTGTGGTTAACAAGTGTATCCAGTTTATAGTCCTCAGATACTATAGATCACAAAACGAGTTACTTAAAATGTTACTTTATTGACAATATCATGAGTTTAGTCAGAAGCCAAAAAGAAATTAATTCGTGGATGACAGATTTATGATAGATTTATAACTGGACCAAATATTTTTAACTCATGGTTTTAGTCTTCTAACAAAATGAAAAGCAACCATAAAATGTCTTACATAAGACATCTTTCTCACTATTGATGAAAACAAAAAAGCTAAGTCAACTAAAATTAAATTAACAAACCCTAAGACTTTGTTAGAATTCCTCTTCTCAAAGTCTCTCAATAATACCAGTCACTCCATAATATATGATCTGTCCCTAATTAAACTCAGCTCTGGATGCCCAATTTTCAACTATCATCCAGAGTCATTTCAGTGGAGCCCTGATTTCCATCAGTGTAATGTAAAGAATTGTAGGCAATTATACAGAGGACATCCTAAAAGGCCACCTATCTTTGACCACACTGGAATTGTTGGTGATTCCTTAAGATATTTCCCCCTTTCTGTGAATGTGCTCCTCACTCCACTTCTCACTTCATGATAGAGGTGTAAATCTTGGAACAACTATAGTCAGAGTCCTTCCATAGCATCATAAATGTTAGGCCAAAAGAAAACTCATAAAAGAGGCTGAGTAAATCCCATTCTTGATGGTCCAGTTAGTCAAGTGTCACCTTGTCTTAGGTTTATGGATTATTGCTTCTTTTCACAGTCCAGACAGAGGCAGGAAAGGAAGGAGAATCATGAAGATAGAGTCTATGATTAACTTATGTTTGGCTTTCTTTGTCATCTGAAATGCTATTATACCAGGACATATTTGATGGATGTAATTAAGAAAGTTCAGAAATAAAGTCACTCAAAAGGTGTAAGAGAAGGAGAATCATAGAGAAGCTGTAATAGAACAGTCACAGATAGAAGAAAGGCCAGAATGGACTTATGTAAGAGCATGAATTGTTTAGATTTGCATGCTATTTTATTGTAATTAAGCTCCCCTGTCTTTTGAAAGTCACCTGCTGGAAATTTAAGGAGATAATAAGGAAATTGTTTAGTCCCAGATATTCCTCAATAAAATAAACTCTAGGGCTACTGCTATTATATGGAAGGAACAAGCCTGTTATACAGAGAACTAAAGTATTTGGCTACAGGTTCTCTTCTATGTGCTGTGATTAAAATGACATCTTCAGATTTGGACATGTTTGTTTGTAATATTGTTGTTTTAATTCAGTCATTACTTCTGAAGTTTCCAGGGGGAAAGCCCAAAGGGTACTTTTTCCCTTAAACATAATGTTTTTCATTCTTTTAAACATTTATTACTGTTAGCCTGGGAATTTGGCTTCTCTATTATTTGGAGGATGCTTGACTGTTACTCAAAAATGTAGTTTGATGATTCCAGGACACCAAGTACTTAGAACAGTCTTGGTGGGTACTTCAGTGCCAGGCATTCTCCCCCAGGGCTAATAAAGGTGAACATTACATTCTAATGTAAGTGACAGAAGCTGTTCTAGTAGTGGACAATTAGTGAAAATTGCCACCACACAAACGGAAAAGGCTAACAATCCAATAATGAATTACATTACTTTTGAAACAAGTTACAGATTCATTCCAAGTAAATTGACCTGCTTGATTCTGATTGCTTGGGAATGAGGACATAGAATAATAGAAAATAAAACATCTCAGGAGGATCCCAGGCTATGAAATTGGAATTCAATTCACTAATTTGGCTGTTAAAGGAACAGAGCACTAATGCAATAGAATTATATTCTTAAATATTCCTGTCCTTGTGTGAATGTACATACAGCCCTTATTTCCATTGTTCTTGCCCATCAACTTACCATGAAAGTTTTCTTTCTCATTAGACTTTCTTGCCTGCCTATTTACCAATCTACCCTATAAGGCAATGATGCCACTACATAGCATTGATAAGCACCCAGAGAAAGCCAAGACAGCCGTCTTGCCTTAATAAATCTTCAGGACCTTGAAATAATCTCATCTGGAAAATTTAGATTTTTCTCTAAAAACTTACTCTCATGGTTTCCATAAGTCCCTTGAGTAATTTATCCTGAGATTCAAGTTAAAACATAATTTAAAACTCAATTTATAGAATTGATATCTTTCATTTTTCACATCAGCTAAAGGCAGCAGGTAAGTTTGTCTTTATTTCATAACAAATAATAAACATCATTCATAATTTTATTTTTTAATATATATGAAGCAGCTAAAGACCAGAGGTATTCAATAACTTCTCCAGGCTCAGAGGAAGGGGCTTCTGGGATGCTGCCTCCCCCTTTGCTCCCAGCCCAGAGGTAGGGGCTTCTGGACCACCAATGGTCCCACTGCACCTGGCCCAGAGGAAGGGGCTTCTGAGCCATCATCCCACCACTCCCAATTCAGAGGAAGGGGCTTCCAGCCCTCCATCCATCCCACTCCTCCTGGCCCAGAGGAAGGGGATTCCAGGCCACCATCTGTCCCACCACTCCTGACCCAGAGGAAGGGGCTTCTGAGCTGCCCTCCCACCACTCCCAGCTCAGAGGAGGTAAGCTGCATGGGCACCAAAAGCACCCCCCACAAAGTTGAAATGAAAAGACACATAAACAAGCCTCAAAACCAGACTTCCAGATCACCTACAGCAACTGCAAAGGGAAATGAGATGGAACACTCTGATACTCAGTCACCTGGACTCACTGAACTGGCAACAAAAGAAGATCTGGAAAAAATAAAATCAGAGATAATTTCTCACATAACAGCAGAGATTGTACTCATAGTGCAAGACATGATTCGTGAGAGGAGCTGAGAAACATGATGGAATCCCAACATAGGAAACAAATGGAATCCATAAAACAGATGCAAATAGATTTCCAGGAGATCAAAAACTCCACTGAAAGTCTATACAAAGAATGAGCCAATGTGAGATTGAATTATAGAAATAGAAGATAAGATTGCAATTAGTGACCAGGAAAAGAAAAATTGCTTCAAAATTATAAGGAATCACAAGAAATCAATCCAGGAGCTGCTAGACAATGCAAAGAAGAATAACATAAGACTGACTGGAGTCAAAGAAGAAACAGGAGAAAGTACAGATGACATAAAAAAATCTGTTGACAGAAATGACAGCAGAAAACTTCCCAAGCAGGGGAAAAGAACCTGACATACAGATAAGTGAGGCATATAGGACTCCAACTACTCTTGATCAAAAAAAATCTGCACATAGACATATAATTCTTAAGATTCCAGAAACTCAACAGAAGAGCAAAGTTCTACAAGCAGTTAGAGAAAAGAAACAAATCACATATAAAGGAAAGCCCATCAGAATCACAGTAGATTTCTCAATGCAAACCATCAAGGCAGGAAGAGCTTGGAGTGACATATTCCAAGCCCTAAAAGAAAACAACATCCAACACAGATTGATGTACCCTGCAAAACTATCTTTCAAAAT
>NW_004624741.1:7372409-7393960 GCF_000247695.1 Heterocephalus glaber | reverse complement strand
GTGATCACTTTTATATGTCATGTACTCCATCCATTCTTGCCTCTAGTTAAATTCTAAAATATTTTATTAGCTTTGTATTTTTAAGGGTTACTGTAGTACTAATGGTTGGTGGCCCAAATATCCTATTATATCATGATCCACAAATATAAGGTAATAGACAAATATTAAGGTCAACTAAAACTGAAATGGGTAATGTTGATGAGAGGAAAAAGTAGAGAGTGAAAGAGAAAGGGCCCTTGAGAAAATAAGGCGCCTCCCCGCCCATATCCAGGAGCACCTCACAAAGGGCAGAGAGAGGCCAAGTGGTCCTTCAAATACTCTTTAAAGTGCTACTTTCTAGGTTGACCCATTAATCCAAAGGGCAAGGTACTGCAGAGCATTATCTGGCAAGATGCCCTCCTCAATGAGCCATGTGTCAGGAAATATCATCAGGCAGTTTCTAAACTAGTCCATAATCACTATTCTCTTGAACTTTGTGCCCCAACTAGACTACATGAATGGGCAGTGTTAAGCATTGCCATAAGATACTGGACAAACAAACACAACTATGCCGTCTGAGTTATCCCACCTCCCCAACTCATCTAGTAAGCTAGTGGCCTCTGGCCTCTGGGGTTGGGAATATGTAGGTAATGAGCAGTAGGGAAATCTCTTGCTTTTGCCTTTGATGGCTGCCCAAAGTATGCTTAAGTATTTGAGAAAATTTCAATCAGGGGTCCAGCTGTAGAAATGATTGGAAATAGAAGTGCAGGACAGAGCAGAAGGCAAAGACAGAGGAAAAGAAATGACATGAAATAGAGGTCAAAATGAATGGGCTGAGGGTCAAGCTATCTGGAGACAGCATATTGAATGAACCCAATATTTACACACAATCCTATAAAAGAAAAGTAGAACTCAGCCATAATGAACAAGAAACTAGAGACATTTATAGCTAAATGGATGCATATTGAGGCCATACTCTTAAGTGAAATAAATAGGACACAAATGTGTAAATACTGAATAGTTTCTCTAGTGTGAGAAACTGAAAGTGTAAATAAAGATTAAAGTGACTAAAATGAATAATTGATAATTTGAAAAAGGAAGAAAAGCTCCAAAAGGGTAGGAGAAGTGGGAGGGGAAGGGGAAAGGAAAGAAGGGAAAGGAAAAATTATAAGAAAAGAAAAAATGGAAAAGAAGTCTATGTAAATAGGGAGGGGTGGAGGGGGTGAAGGGCGCACGGGTAATGTAGAAAAAATAAGAACCAAGATACATCATGTACAAATACAAGCACCCAATGATAAATGTAAACATATTGTATACCTAAAATGTACCAATAAAAGAATTTAACCAAAAAAAAAAAAAGTAGAGAAAAGATATTTTGGTAAGTTTCAAGGGGTTGCAGAAGCAATAAAGCATGCACCTTCTTAATGACTGACCTGACAAGTCATAAAATGATGCTTGGCTACACTTTTGCTATTTTCCACTGTGCTAAATCTACTGCCATACCAATGTATTTGGGAGTTAATTGATACCCAAAATGGAGAAGAAAACAAGTACAAGGAAGCTGGATGTAGTGAAAGTCCTTTCTGAGATGGAAAAACATGCTAAAGAGAACATGTTTCATGCGTGTGGAGATCCAGGCAAGGGAAGCTGGGAGCATCCACCATGAGAAACAGAGGTCTCAGGAGATGTAGGTAGAGCCAAGAAGCACACTTTGTAATACTATGCAGAACTTCTTGTAGGGACTTTAGTAAATATTTTGTGCTATAGGAATTTTATTAAATTGAAATACATTTACAGCTCTGGTCTTGGTCACTTTCCTATCGAGATTACCTTGAATAAGTTTCCTGGTTTCTCTAAACCGCCATTTTATTATCTGCAAATTACAATAATAATAGGGCCAACTCCATAGGATTTTTCTGAGGTTATGCGGTAAAGTGTTACAGGTTTAGCAGATATGGTCCTTTGAATTATTTTTCCCAATTTTTCACTCCTTGCTGCATCCACACCTTTTCCTATGTAGCTGAATAAGTCCTCTCTCTGTGAGCAGAGTTTATTTCTCTGTGCTGCTAATGTCAAGCTTAGCAGTGTGATTTGTTTGACCAATGGGATGTGAATAGAACTCTCCAGCCCATGCCTTCAGAGGAATTGTCTACAGAAGTTTCCAAAGTCTGCATGAGAAGCATATGTGCTTAGTGGATGTGGTCTCTTTGGTCTGGGCCCCAGAAGAACACACAAGAAGCACACCTGAGCCAAGTCTACATAGATTTGAGGCTGTGAATAAATGTTTATTGTTGTATGGCTTCCACAGCAGTGTTTGACTGATCGTATACGGTGTTGGGGGATATCCTGGGATTCTGCACAATAATAGAACTTGTAAGTCACTACAGTTTCCTTACTGTCCTAAAGCCACCCACTTTAAAAGGAATCACCTGAAATTTCCCTTTGAAAGATATGAATTCACAGCTAGTTGACTTTTTGAGAAAATTATCATTTCTTTGAAAGGGTTCTTGAATTTCCTCTCTCTGCTATTACTGAAAGATTAAAAATCTTTCTTTGTGAGCCTCTTCTAAATAGATGTCTTTTCTCCCTCCTCTCCTAGATTTCCTTGTATCCTTCCATTCTAAACTTAAACCCAACCTCTTCCATAGGCTTATGCAATGACTCCTACATCATTGATCTCCCTTTCTCTATACTGTTAACGCCAAAACCATTTCATGAGTTTCTCTTACTAGGTTAAACTAACAAATCCTCAAGGTAGGAGCTGTCTTCACTCCTGGATTTCTCACAGTATCTAACCCTAAAGAGAAAGAATGAGAGTCAAGATTTTCACAGTCAGATAATTACTCTACTGACTTCACGGATTCTTAAACGTTCATCCTGAAACAAAGTGACTGTTACATTCACAGAAGACTTATTTGGTGGGATGTGGACATGAAATTGCATCTCAAAATAGCAAAGCAGCACCTTTTCCTTTCCCTTTTTTAAGGTGTTCCAACATTGAGTTATATATTCTTATTTGGGGACCCGGTTTCTGATTTTCATAGAAAAATGATAATTGTTTTCAAGTTGAAAAGAAAGGATCTGTTTTTAATGTCTCACTTATCCAAAATAAATCTGACATGCCCTCATTTTGTTTACTCTAAAAAATACAGTTTCATGATCCTTAGCAGTGTTTCAGCCTGTAGTCTCAGAAAATGATGATATCTCAGACCTGGGCACACAGTTTAAACCTCATTGAAAAAAATAGTGGGAAATGTATGGCTTATTCTGATTCATAAGCACATTTTATCTCCTTCCTAATTAGCTTTCTGTTAATCAGTAAACAATTGTTTATAAAAAAAATCGCATTTGTCCATTGTCCAATTTTCCATCTGTGGTTTTTGGAATTGTTTGAGAATAAGTATCAACCCAGAGTGGAGTTTTCCTCTAGGATAACACTACAAATGATCTAAAAGCTTTAAATGTCTCTTGTCTAGATTAACTTGACATGAACAGCTTTTTAAAAGAATACTGAACTATGTTGCACAGTATCTGCTAAAGCTAAGCATATCTGCCTAACATACAACTCAGCACTTCTGGAACTCCTGGGTATACCCAACAGAAATAATCATGTATATGCACAAAAGTCTCATATAAGAATTTTCTTTGAACCTACAAATGCCCCAAAACACTGGAATGAATACCTTGTAGCATGTTCATACAACAAAATATTACACAATTATAAAAATAATGTGACAAGAATCTTTTATGCATAATTTGAAATGAAAAAGCCAGACTCGAAGAAATAGATTGTGCATTATGTTCAAGGACAGACAAAATAGAAGGTAAAATAGTATTTCTTGGCTATGGGAAAAGGGCAGAAGGGAACCTTTTGGGCTTCTAGAAATGTTCCACATCTTAATCTGGATGGTGATTACAGGGGGGGATGTATTATAAAAATTAAGCTGTAGTATATAAGTAGGTCCACGATGCATATTATACCTCATTTTTCTAAAAGATAGAAGAAAATTTCACCTAGAATTAGAGCTACAATGAATATTTATAAGGCCAGAGCTCATAGCTTGCCAAGATTAATTGGTTTAGCCTTTAGATTATAGCATATAATGATAGTAAGGTAAATAGATATAGCTAGTCAATAAAGGCTTAAGCTTCCTTAAGAGACATGGTGTCTGGTAGTTTTCAGGAACTTATACAAATGGTCAAGGCATAGGGAGAGACACACATCATCACGGACAAGTCCTCTTGATGTAGTGACTGGCTAACTACCCATCAGGGGTCCCGTCCTATGCCAGCCTGTCTATAGATTGACAAGATAGTGTTAATGCCACACCAAGGGAACCAGAGACAAAGGCAGGTGCTGATGAGGCCTTAACAATGAGGGCCTATTCTCTCCCTTGCACCTGAGAACGCCAGTGAACTTTGTCATTGTTTAACAGCAGAAACCTTGTGGTTTCTCTCATCCGCAGCTATTTGTCACATGATCACATTATTTCCTTACAAGATGACTCTGTTCCTTGACAATGGAATCCTCCAAACCTATAAACCATGTCATCAAGAATGACCAAACAGAGGTCATTCACCCCCCTCCCTCTCATCCCCAGCTATTTGCTCATATCGTTCATTAAAAAGGAGTTTTTTTAAAGAATGAAAGGGAAGACAGCCATCCAAGTCTAGCAACAAGCAATACAAAAGGCTCATTTGTGAAGGGCAAAGATTAACAGGACTAATAGCTGCAGGGGTTTGAGGAAAGCTTGTCTGATTCAGAGAATCAACAGGAAAAAGTTGAGTGCAGACAAATTGCTTGCTCCAAAGGGAATATTATGTGGGAGGGGATGGAAATAACTCTGTTTTACTTTCTGTGGTGTTGTGCCAACAGATGCAGGGCCCGTCTTGGTGGCAGAATAATGTGCCTGTGATAAAAGCAGCTGTCTCTTTTGTCCAGACACTGAACATTTACTTTTGGTTCAGTGAAGCCTTAATTGATTGGACTCTGTAGTTGCTTTATCAAAGTGTTGCTCTGTGGTCTTTACGAAATTGTTTTTCATGCCATTCTTTCATCTAAATGGGAAGAAAAGCAGGTCTTTTCCAGAGGATACATAGACGTTTTCTTCAGCTACAAAAGGAGTCTCAGAGTTATAGAAGAATGGATTCACCAAAAAGATGACCTTGAAGAATCACAAGATGCTCATTGGAACTTTCTAGATTGATGTTTTAGAGAAATATTTAACATAGAAATACTTTAAACAAGAAAGAGGAGCTGGTTGATGTTCAGTTTATTTTAATACAGACATTCCTTGTTTAACAACCAAGTAGCATTCCTAAGGCTAGGTTATTAAGTGAATTAACTAAATGAGAAATCATATATAGTATGTACACTACAATATTCAGAACAAAGAAATGGTTGAAGAAAACTCCAAGTTGATGCCTTTGTTTATATTGCATAACTCTTACATGCAGTACTGTAATGTATAACAGACCATAAAACTACAGGACTGTACTGTACAGTACAACCAGCAAAAAATTCAGTACTATATAAACAAGGTATCATACAAAAAAGACACTGAGTGGCTATAAACAAGATGTACAGAACTGTTCAAAAAAAAAGTTTGAGTGTCAGGTCATAAGTCCAAGCAACCAATTGTAAATCCTGAATAGCGCACTTCAGTGGTAAATCTGAACAGTTGTTAAACAGGTAGGTTGTTAAATGAGGAATATCTATATCCCCATTTATTCAGCCCTCTGGATAATAAAGAGACAATTAATATTACTCTTCTCTTGTTGTAACTGTGCTTAACATACTAAATGAGACTGTGTGGAAATAAAAGTACACACCACATGAAATGAGAATATGGCCAGCTGGTCTATTCAAATTAGGTGGTGGAAAATTTGCCCTAACTAAATGTTTTCTTTATATTCTTCCACATAAACTGTTTTCATAGATAAGAGAGGATATCTTTCTTGGTATAAACAATACATTATTCTAATCAAAGGAGACAAAAATATTTTATTTTTACTGATCCTACTTAAAGTTATCATTGCTCTTCTATAAAAGTAGCTTCCTAACTTTGGTCTAAGTTAGACTCATTAGAAGTGTTTACTAAATACTTAAACCTGATATTTTGAATCAGCAGGTCTTGGATGTTGTATTTCTGTGTAGCATTCCATGTAATTCTGATATAAAGGCCCACAGATTGCAGATTGAGACTCCATCACCAGTCACCATGTCCCTCTAGGGTTGACCTAAGTCTCAGTCCCAATGTCAAGGAATTAATGGCTTAAAAACTAAGACAGAAGTTTGAAAAAGGCAGGACCCGTGAATTTTGTCCATTGTCTCTAACACTAAGCCTAAGAGATGCTGTAGCGCACCGATAGGAACATGCACACTTGTTGTCAGATCAAGGTCACAGAAGTCACCCCACCTGCTCACTACTGGAGTCACTGCCAACTCCCCCTAGATCCTTGTTTCAGAAACTCTCTGATTGAGGACAGGCAAGTAGTTTAAATGAAAGGATTGGAAATTATCAAGAAAAGCTAAAGACTTTGTTTGTGTGTGTGTGTGTGTGTGTGCCCTTTGCCCCAAAAGTAAAAACAATGACACAAATACCCACATGTTTAGCAGAAGAGACAAAAAGCAAGAGAGCACTACCACCTCATTTAGAAGATTCTGTTTTCCCAGCAATAAATGTGTGCCCAAAATTCACCTTCGCCTTATACCAAAGAAAGCCGAAAGCAGGGAGAGAAGAGCCAACTAGCACCAGAGGCCAGGAGAGAATAGCAGGTAGCTGGGCTATGGTCCGGGAAGAACCCCAGAGCAGCAGGGTCCTTGTCAGCCTATAAATTTAAGGGTACTGAGCCCAGGGCAATGGTTTTGTTTCTTTATTTTTTTTCCTCCAGCTCTCCTACTAGTCCTGTGAAAGTTGTTCCAACAGCCTTCCCCAGTAAAAGGACTTCAGAAATAGGAGCTGTGTTGAGGGAGGAAGAGCAAAGTGTTGATATGCTGACCCACAGGGCACAAAAGCCCACTGACAGATGAGAGGAAAAAAAGAAAGTGTCTAGAGGATTAGACACAAAAGGATTTTATAAGCAGTAAAAACAATAATGAGTTCCTCTGGAAGGAGGCACTGTGTATTCATAGGTGCTATTTGATCTGTTAGGGGGCACAAACAGACAAAATGAGGGACAAACAAAAGGCCTGCAACACATTTGGGTAAGTGGAGGAGATGATCATCTGATCATTGTAAGAGCTGCCAAGGTCTGGTGCTGGCAACACATCAACTGGGCCTCTAGAGGATGGATTTTGAAAAGCCTGAGAGGGTTATGCCGATTTCAACACATGCTGTTATCCTTGGGATCTGGAAGGCAATTATAAAGTCATCTTTCATGAGTGGGCTATCCCACGAACATTACTTGGCTGCTATTACACCTGACAGTTGGACCAACTTCTGGTTCAAAAATAGCCCGTTTGTCAGTTTTCTCTACTCCCTGTTACTGTGAAAGAGGCAGAATCAGGAGACACTGCTGGGACACCAGTTGAATCACTTTGAAATTATGGCATTGGTTTGTCAGGGAGCCTGCAGGCCCCAGGGGCCAGGAAAGGACAGCAGGTAGCTGAGAGGAAATGCCCACTTTGGGAAAGCTGTCCGCGGGATTTCCTGAAACGAGTTACACGTTGTTGCCTCAGAGATCTTTTGGATTCATTTCTTCTGTCATTTTTTTCAGGACTCACTTTTCTTTCTCATACTGTATTTAAATAGAGTGAAGGAAAATAAATAAACAACATGGAAATTTGTACCATACCCCTCAGGAAAAACACAATGGCCTTTGACAAACATCCCAGGAGCACAAGGCCTCTTATGAGCACAATGTGTGCCTTCACTGATGACTTACTCAATGGCCTCTGAACCACTCCCGTAAAGGAAATGCAAACATACCTTTCTCCTTTTATGCTAGGAAAGCTCAGCCCAAAAATGCACACTGCCTGAAAAGAAACAACAGATATAGCTGTCTGAGAGTAACCAACTCTACACAAAAGTGCCGTGGTAGCCCCATGACACAAGGAGTTACAAAAGGCCTCAAGAATTCCTCATCAGGTCTCTGTCCCTTCTCCTGGTCTAGATGTTGGAGGAGTGTGTAACTCAGCCTCTTGCCTCTATGGATTCTTAAAGACTCAGTGAATCATGGTCAAGCCAACAGGATGATGAATTAGTAAGGGTCCATGTTTGAAAACACTCCACGGAGGTAAAAAACATTATGCAAAAACGTGTCAGTATAATTATTATTGGGCCTCAGGATGAATGCACTCTACCGAGAGGTTGAAATTATAGAGACAGATACTATAGATACTATAGATACTAGCTCATTAGATACTGGCACCCATTAAGTGTGGAAATGTCTCCACCCATCTTCAATATGTTTGACTATGTGTATACACATACATGTTTATTGAGTGTGAAAGTTTATGAACACATGAAATATTTTTCATTATACACAATAAAATATGAATGTATTTTGTTTATCTCAACAATATAAAATTAAAGATTTTAAAAGTACATTTCATAGATTAAAAAATAGTTCAGTTAGGCATCAGTGATTTCATGGGGCTCAATCCAGTCTGTATGCATGGTGGTCATTAGTTTGTACCATTTCATATTCAAGCCCACCTTAGAAAGGTGAATGTGGATGCTGGGCTGGATTCTGCAGACCATGTCTGTGTTATCACCTGCTCTCTGCAAGCATGGATCAGGAAGGGGTGCTAGAAGGAGACTGAAAATCCCGCTTCTTTCTGTGGTCTTGTGTTTCCAGTGAGCCTCCCCCAAATCTGTCTTCTCCACCTAACTCTTCAGTCCTGTGGTTGCATATATTTATTTCATCCACATGCCAAGATCGACTCCCTGAGCCCTCCCCACCCAGACCCAGCTCTGCAGGATGCTCCCTCCCACCTTCTTATAACTCCAGGTGGTTCTTTTGTTCCCATAGCCTGAGGTGATCACTGCTTACAATATCTATTATTTCTTTAAAAGTTTTTAGTATTCCAATATCTGTTTAACAAATTCCATATACTAAAATTTTCTCTGTTAAAATAAGTTGGAAGATTTCTTCTTTCCTATCTGAATCTTGACTCATACAGCATGTATACTATTCAAAATGTCTATTTTACATTTATTTTATATATGTGGAGAGAAATGTAGAGACATGGAGAAATAGAAAAGCTTAAAATAACAATGAGACCATACACATCTGAATATAGTATATTTAGACAATACTGGCTGTTGGAACTGTGTATTACCTCAAGCTCAACATCCCCCCAAACCCATTGAAAAGGTATTCAAGTGGCAAGAAAACCTTGCATTGCCTTTCTAACAACACGATTTAAAATTGTTACAGTCAACACTGCCAAACCAGAAAGACTTTGATGATAAATAGTGGAAAATGATGAGTCTATTTTTTTCCTACAGTTTATTTGAAAAAGTAGATTTGATGGTTGATTCATTCTGATACCTCACCCATATTTTTACAATACATTGCCCAGATTTGACCCAAATGGCTTGCTGAGTTGCTCTTCCTAATACAGCCGTTACTTCCAGCCTTTGCTCACTTGCCGGTGGGGGTGGTATTTGTGCTCCCTCAGGTCCTGCGGGAAGAGTTTGTCTGTAACAATGCTGACCACATCCACTCTTTCTCCGCATAATGGTTACCAAGAACCTCACGTTTCTATAATACAGAGAAGCTTTGGTGTGGTCAAATTTTCTGTTCCTAATTTTAACACAGAGACTAATCAGGAAGAAAGGTGGTTTTTTTTAAGGCCCAAGAAAAGCACATGTTTTCTGTCCAACAGCTACACTGACCTCAAATCCATTTCAAGAAAATATTCCATACTACATGTATCGCATTGAACAGAAGACCAATTTTCTAATCAAGACATTTGCCATTTCCTCTTAAGAAAGTTCACATGTGCACAATAATCATGATGTTTTATATCATGTATGCACAGACATGTCCAACCAATTATCCTACAGTGACTAAGGATTAAGCATGTTCAAAATGCATACATTCACACACTATTTTCCCAGACATGCAAACAAATTTAAAAATATTAAATAAGCCCAACATTGTTTTAAATTAGTAAATTAAATTAACCAATGCTAAAGTCACCTATAGAGAATAAGTATCATCACAATGTACAAATATTTGGACAAGCTGGATATCCCACCATCCTCAATTCTGTAGTAAGCAAAGTACATCAGAGGCACATGGAGGCCCTGTAATCAAAGCAGAAGGTTTCAATCCACCAGAGGGGACAGGCAAAGCCCCATCAGTTCTCAAATATACAACTATGTGTGTCTCTCTGTCTGATAGTGCAATAATGGATAAGGCTTGGGAGTTAAATTCCCCAGCTCTTTGTCCCTTGGCTGAGCAATTTGGAGGATCCCCAGTTGCCATATTGTAACCCACTCATAAACACACCTTTTATTGACTTTTCTGGTTTGCATCCTTCCTCCCACAGCATCCTTCTTGGTTGCCATCATCTCCCAAGCAAAGATTTGGACTCAAAATCATGTCTCCAGGTCTACTTTTTGGAAATCCAGGCCAAGACAGCCCAGTCACCTCTGAGGGTCATCCCTAGCACAAGCATGGCAATGGTCCCCCGTTAAAAGCTGGTTCTCTTCAGGCTGGGACTCAGCACAATGCCATGGCCCCTTACTCTTCCCTGAGCAGATGGTTTCTAGACTCCCACACAACCACCTCATCTTTTAGGTGGAGGAGATTATTTTTCTAGTATGTTCTATAAAATAGGTGATGGTAAGCTGGACAAGAACATGTCTTCAGTGCTGTACTGAGAAACAAATTATGTATAAGAAGCCCCAGCAGAATGCCCATGTATGACGTTGAAAACTTGATACCATTTCTCTCATAAAATGAACAAGGAACCCAAGAAAAAATTATACATGTGTACCAGTTTAAGCAATTATGGGCATTAACCAGTTGTTGACCTACCTTCTTTGTGTCCAAATTATGGAATAAATATACAGGTAGAGCCCAGGTACAGTTGATTTACTACACTTTGTCACCAGGCTCATTAAATTATACAAGGAGTGGGTGGGTGCTTATAATCACAATCCAGTGGTCTCTAGCTTAAGCTGCTAATCAAATACATACCCTTTAAGAACTACAAACTTAAAATTTCATTTTTTTGTCACCTCTAAATATATCAAAGAATATCTAGGTGTTCCTGTCTTTGGCAGGTAACTGTTAACATCTGCTTCCCACAAGTCTGATTTGAAACTGTATCTTCCTGAATGGTTCTTATCTGTGTGGCCAAGCTACCACTATGCTCCTAAGAAGGTGAACCTGACAATGTGTTGCCCAGCTGTGATACATAAAGCCAAGATGAGGTGGGATGTGCACTGGGGAGAATGTTCTCAATCCTGAGTGGACAAGGGAAAACCCCATTTGCCCAAATTTCACTCCCAGAATCTCTGGGCTTGGGGTTCACTCTGTGATTTTTGAGATTTTGAAAACTCTCTATGGAAAAATTACCACACATTGTAACTTCCAAGTACGACTGAAAACTATGAGGAGGGAATCATTTGACTGCATTGCAATCTTGAATGAAACCCTCAATGCCATTAGACAAATCTTTGCCTCTATCTCCCAGTTCTTTATCTGTAAAATGAAAATAGTACCCACCCTACTTAATTCATAGAGGGGAGAAAAATCTTGTTACTACTAAAAAAAAAAGAAAAAAAGCAAGTAATTACTGTGTAAAGTACAAGGATCCTGTAGAAATGCCAAATGGTTTAAATAAAACATAATAAGAGCTCCTTTCCAGAAAAATAAAAATTTAAGAAAAAAGGAGAAAAGGGAAGGAAAAGGGGTTGGAAGAGAGGGAGAAGGAGTGTGGAAAAAGAAAAGAAGGAAGGAAAGGAGTGTAGAATAAGACTAAAAATGAATAGAATAAGAATGAGAATATAAGTGCATTTTATTTATGAAAAGGAAAAGATTGGGTAGGAAATTTTCAACATTTTTCCATAATTAGTAAATAACTAAATTTTTAAAAACTCAATGAAGTAAAAATAGAATGATGCATATAATGCTATTGTGTATTTAGAAAGCCAAAAAATACCACAAATTATTACATCACACTATGCAAGTGACACTGATATTTTCTGGTGCTTTTGTTTCATTGTTCTTGGAAGTCCTGGGATATTTCTGGGATGATATTAATGGGATCAGAATTGCCTGTCTATGGCCATGCCACCCTGAATGCTCCTGATCTCATTTGATCTCAGAAGCTAAGCAGTGTTGGGCCTGGTTAGTACTTGGGTGGGAGAGATGCTTGCCAAGGATGTCTGCAAACATGATTATTTAATTTGAATTGTGTCTTCATATTGATCTCTGTCATTAAAATCAATGACAAGGGTACCACTAAAAACTTGGCTTAGTATAAACTGATGTTCTCAGCCCCTGTATTCCTGCAAATTTCTCAGCTGCAGCTGTGGAACCCACCTGAAAGTTGAGCCCTTTTATTAATGTGGAGACAGAAAAGACTTTCTGAGTACAAGAGGCAGTATCATTAGTCTACTGCTTGGCTTTTACCTGCTCACCAAGCATCTGCCACAGTTTTAAATTTTGGTGCTCGGATCATCAGGGATCCCAGCCTCCACTCTGCCCAAAGAACTTGAAATCACCTTGTGACTTGTTCTTCAGAGCTGGCTCATGATCTGATACCTGGTCTTTCTGATGAGGACAGGTCTTCACTTAGATCCTACTGCTGGCTACAATCAATCAATCAGTCAACCACTAGCACTGATGTTCTGTCCTTGCTCTGACAAACACATCACTCTGTCCTTGGCTCCAACTGCTGCCTTTTATCAAGCTTCATGCATGCAGATGGCTGCCTTGGTTTCCTCTGTCATCATCTCACTGCTGCACATTTATCTGAATATTAAGCCTAGTCATGTCCAGGACAGGTTTTGACTTTACAATATATAGAGCACCAAAATAATCAAATTCCTGTGAGTGACATTAGTAACCCTTTACTGGCTTTTACGTTCCTAATCTAGGTACCACAAGATTGAGGTCAGACCTGTATTCTAGTGCCTTCACACATTCAATGACTAAGGATTTTGCCCAGAGCATAGGAGTCAGGATCTTGGGTGGGGTTCGTGTAAACCTTTGGATATAAATATGGACATCAGTGTTCATGTGAATATCTTCAGATGTATGTTCTCCAAATTTTTTTAAAAGTTACCATTACACTAGCCATTTTTAGTGACCCTGAAATTTAAAGCCAACAAAAATAAAAATAAAACATCTCCCTCCAAAGCTTTCTCATTTACACCTGAATGATATTTCTTGAGTTAGCCCTAGGGAAAAGTTTATGCACATAATCAAGCCTTACTTCAGCTCTTCAATATCCACAAGACTTCAGTCTACCAGGACACTTATGTTTGAGATCCAGTTCTCAAGTGCAACAATACTATTGGTTCCTCTAAAATAATTCCATGGGCTATTAATAAGTATATGAAAGTAACTTCTGTGGCCAAATATTCTAGAGAAATACAGGTTAAACAAAAGTAAATCAATTCATTTATTATAGACACTTGATGTTTTCAGATGACAACATGATTTTCCATAAGAGAATAAAAGAAACTCTTCTTGAGCAGGAATTCACTAGATTAGTCCTTCCCAAATCATACTGTGTGGAACTCCTTGGGAGTGGACGATGTGTCTCTTTATCATTGGACTACTCCACTAACACAGTTCTAACCATGAAACAAAACAAATTGGTCTGGAATGACAAAGGATTGGGTAGAGTAGAATGGGATTGGATGGAATGGAATCAGATTGACTGAAGTGGAGTGGAATGCCTGGGAATACTGTTAGCTTGCCAAAAAAGTACAACAGAACCCCAGTTGTAATCTAGTTTCAAATTCCAATCTAAATTGTAGACATCATTATACCTGTTCCTCATCCTCACTATCCTCATTCTCTGAGAAGATAAATGCTTGATAAATATATGTGGCTGTGTGGAAAGATGCTCAACATCTAGACTGATGTGAACTAGGTACTCAATGGGCAGATATTGTTGGAATTGGGGAAATAGTCAGAGATTTGCTTCTATAGAAACATGGACAGTTAGCCTTGCTTTGTCCTTCATTTCTCCAGGCTTTCCTCAGTCCCTTCAAGGGCTGAAATCCCAAGCTAATCTTCTCCAACTACTAAAAGGCAGAAAATACTCTACAAACCAGTAAATATTGTCTCTTCAGAGCCATTGCACTTCCCCAATTATTCTGCTCCATTCTTGCATTTCTATTCTTTTGTTCTCACTGGGACTGCTCTATAGTACTCAAATGAAGCTCAAGTTTTAGAAACATTTTCTTTGCCAGAAACATCAACTTTCAGCCAGAACTCCAATTTATCCAAGGCTATGTGCAGCTATCTCTTCCATTCTGAGCCAAGAGCCAACTATTTCTGCCCTATGTAAGGAATGTTGCTTGCCTACTGGAGAAGGTAGAAAGTCAAGGGAAGAGTCAAATCTTAACCCAAAAAAATTCACTGAAGTGAGTCTTCCTTGACACTTTGCCCTTGATCACTCATACATCTAGTTCAGTGGGTGTGAACCCATCTATCTCCAATGTCCTGAAAATAGATACACTTGCCAGAATACAGGAATTAAGGATGTTCTACAGGAATCCATGGCTAAATGTAGCTACTTACTCTAAGTTCAAGTGGTCTTCTTTAGCACTTCCTTCTGGCCTGTAAAAACATGTCTGCTATATATTATATTCAAAGAGCATTTGAAACCATATTTCCATGGGAATTAAAGATGGAAGGATGATGGTTTTATTGGGATCTTCAAGTCCCTGATGACAATCAATTCTGATCACTGGGCTTTATTCCTTTGTAATCAACCCCTTCCCATCTCATTCCATGATTCTTACAAATGAAATTTTTCTAGCCCCTATTTCTGAATTTTAGGGTTGGTTGTTGTCTCCTGTCTTTTACTATTCCCTTGTATTACTAGGAACTGTAGTTCTACCCATAAGTTCCAGTCCATATGTAAAATAGACCTACTACATTTCCTTTTTCTGGACTATATTTACCTTCTGAAGCCTAACACTATGCCGGCTTCCAGAGGCCCCTGATTCTCACTGACTTTCCTAGATCATTATACTTCTATATACTGTGGAGCCTCCCTACACGTCTTGCGAGTTGCTTCTCAGCCTAGACCCAAGCTTGCCCTGTTTTACTTTTGATTAAACCCTGGTTTTCCCACATCTGACTCCAATTTATCCATATATGCAGCAAAACAGCCAATTTTGAAAGGGAAGAGAGTGAAGGCCAGATTCTAGGTAACCCAGCTTATGTTCTGTTTGCACAGTTTCTGAAGTGATCAGTTCTTCACAGTCAAAGACATTCACCAACCAGCCAACAGAGTCCAACTCTGGAGAATTTGGTTTCATGAGAAGAATGGCTTTTCTGGGGAATGATTTATGTTTATACGGCTTGAATATTCTTTGTTGAGATCTCAATTTCCAGGGTGAAATGTGTCTCTTGGCTGCTTAGAAGTCTCCATGTCTCTAATTGTGCTTCTAGCTTGGAAGCTGTTATGGTGCTTGGAGCAGCAGAGAATTCCTGATGTGTGAGGCTTCCATGGGAAGCACTATTGCAATAACAGGGGCTAACACATCTGATGGGCAGGCTGCCCACTGGGCCATCTTGTCTGCCAACACTCCCACATTTATTAGGGTTCTTTTGTGAGATAAAGAAGCTGGACACCTGGATCCTTCCAAAAACAAAACAAAATTAAAGCTACAATTACCTGTCTGACCTGAACAAGGCAATCCACCCTGCTGTCCTTTTGGTTTCACTGGTGACAAGCAGATGTCACCCAGTTCAATTTGGAAACCTGAGCAAACAGAATTCAGATAAAATTCAAAACAAGAACTTAATCCAAAAGTACAACCTGCCAGACAGTGAATAAAGGAGCCAGGAGACAACAAACTGGAAGCAGCCAAAGAGACGCATTCAAATGGCCCTCCCAGGCCTCATTCCCCCTAGCACACCTTCTCTTCCTATATGAGGCTACAGGCTGGTCCTGCTTTAGATTCTGGGGCCTTCATAGGCAGTTAAGATACAGTCCCTTATAAATTTTTATAATTAAATTTTAGGTAAAAATCTGCTGCTTGAGGTTGACCTTCTTTTTTTTTTGCTTCGGATAGAGAGAGATGTCACCAAATTCAGTTCTGTGGATTACTCACTAAAAGGACTGTTACATCTCCTTGATAAGTAGATACTTTGCTGCTGGGCACTCCATCTAATAACTTTCTCCTTGTCAACCCACCTCACCTGTATACCTGGGACTTCACTGACTGTAATTAGAACAGACAATGAATTATTGTCTATTCTTTGCACATTTTGCTGGCCTTAGCTAATGATCACCCAAATCAGGGCTGCTCCCATACGTCTCTCTGGTTCCTAATTCAGTCTTGTCCCAGTTGTTCCTTCTATTTTCAACATTACTCATAGTTTCCAATTTCCTGAGAAAACTGCAGTAGTCCATTCTGTCTTGCATTCCAGTGAACTGCTTATAAGTCCATCTTGTTCATTCTTCTGTGAGACCCTTGAAGGAAAGGATCAACTCTTATTCTTTGCTATAGTTCCCATGTTTTAAAAGTTGTTTTACACATAGTAAAGTAGTCCTTATCCATGGGAGATATGCTCTAACACCCCCCAATCAATGCCTGAAAAGCAAATAACACCAAGCTCTGTATGTACTACATTTTTCCTTATACATATATAATTATTACAGTTTAATTTATAAATTGGAAACTCACAGGAACAGATTAACAATAATAATAAAATAGAACAATTATAACAATATACTTTCATAATATTTGGGTGAATGTCTCTCTCTGTCTCTCTCATATCTTACTGTACTGTGTACACCTTTCTTGATTTTGAGATGACGTAGAAGATACAATGACTGTGTGATGAGATTAAATGAGATAAACAATGTAGGCACTGTGAGGTAGCATTAAGGTATTGTGTAAGAGTTACTTGAACACAAACCACAAGAGTTTAATTGATAACCAAAGCCACTACTGGGTGACAAATGGGTGGGTCAAGTATACAGTGTGGATACCCTGGACAATGGGATGATTCATATCCTATGCATAACAGAGCAAGATGGCACACAATTCATCATATTACTTAGAAAAATGCACAACGTAAAACTTATGAATTGTTCATTTCTGGAAATTTCCACTTAATATTTTGGCCCATAGTTGACCACAGGTAACTAAGACCATAAAAAATGAAACCACTGATTAAGGCATGTTATTGTGGATGCATAATAAAAATTTATAGAATAAATTATTTAGTACCTCTATCTTAATTACTTTCTCATTGCTGAGACCCAATACCCAGTATTCACCACTTAAATGAGAAAGGGTTTATTTTGATTCACAGTTTGTAGAGGTTCCAGTCCATAGTCACCTGGCTCCAAGGCAGAGGGGCATGGCAGAGGAGAATTGCTCATGGCATGGCAGGCAGGAAGCAGAGTGAGGGATCAAGGGAGAAGAGAGGGAGATAGACCCCTCCAGTCCACACCCCCAGTGACCCACCTCCTATCACCAGGCTTCACCTCCAACACCACATTTAGCTATAAACTCATCAGTGGACTAACCCACTAATGAATATCATGCTCCCATGATCCAATCACCTCCCAAAACCCCACCTAGAGTAGCGCATGAGGTCGTGGGGGGACATCTAGATATAAACCATAACAACTTCCTTTCCATTAAGAAGTGCCAAGAAGTGCCAAGTCGTGGCTTTTGAGATGATCAAGAAAATTATAAAATAGAAATAGATAATATATGGCAACGTATATAGTACTATTAGTAGTCTACAAAGGAAGTCATCAACTCCAGCTCAATTAACCTAGGAACTGGCCTAGAACCTTACCTGATTTTCTAAAGAATCAAAGTTCAAAATACCTTGTAAATAAAGAGAAAATTACATGCTATGTTGAAGAAAAAGACCTTTACATTTAAGAAAGGAAAATCATGAGAGTGAAACAATGATTCATTTGGGGCCCTTGGCCACCCCTCATGTATGAGGCTGGCCATTGGTACCAGCAACTGAAAATGGCTGACAGTGCCAGGGACCATGGAGAAAGATCCTGTGGAATAACTAATTTTATCTTTACAAACATCCATGTGAGTTCATACTGTGTTATCCAAACCTAAACCCAGCTTAGGAAGTAAATTGATGCAGAACAACAACAAAAAAAAAAAAAAGAAGAAAAAAGTAAGCTGAGGAATTATAGACAAAGAGTAGAATATTCATGTTCTAAACCTTGACCATTAAATTAATATAATTCACAAGGATCTGAAAGATAAAAGAGAATATAATTAGAGAAAATACCTCAGTATGATAACTTTTTAAATATTTTGTGGTAACCAATAGATTCTCACATTGAAATATTAGTTAAAATTTTTTAAATACCTCTAAACCCTTGATTTTTTATATTTGTTTGTTTTTTTCTGAGAGAATAATTTTAGGAACCAATATTTGGTATTTAAAATGTTTCCTGAGGTTGAGTAACTCTTTTAGTTTTAGTTTAATTTATCTTATGACTCCTCTCTCCCTCCTCTCCCCACCCTCGCACAAGTCAAGGACAATCAGTATTTCTACTAGGATATGTACGTATCCTACATTCTAGGTGAGGTGGGATGGGAGATTAAAAAAATAAGATCAGGCCCATGTCTGGAGAAAAGATAATGCCTCAACTTTTATGGTCAAATTAAGGCAGAGACAACAGATACAGTAGCTTTCAGGTCTCTTGGATTTCTCTGCTTCTTCACTTCTTCGTATTTTGAATATTTTCAGATTCTTACCTCACAGGGAATATCAACCTAAACATAAAAGATTCTATTTTAATACTTTTGTATCATAACTCTTACTAGACTAAACTAACAATTTCTTCAAATTAGTTTTTTAATTTTTGTAAAATTTTTATTATTACACATTTTCAGCACATAATGTTTACATTCCTCGTGGAGAGTTGGTACATGCACATAACACAACTTAATTCTGTTTGACTTCTCCTTCCCCCCCTTCCTTCCTCCTCCCTCCCTCTCTTAAGTTAATACTTGTTCACATCCATTAAAATCCAATTGTACTTCAAGAACTAATGGACTCTCATCTCAGTGTGGCTGAGAGAAATGAATTACACACCAGAGAAACACACCAGCAGCTTCCAGTGTGTGGGTGGTGACCTCACAGTTGAAGCTAAGTCCAGTTTCATATTACACCCCCACCACCCCAAGCTATGGCAGAGTCATGTTGCTGCAGAGTGTCACCTGTTCCCCGCTTGCCTAGTTCCCAAGGCAATATGTGAAGTTTCCTTGTTGTGGATACATGAGTTTCATTTGAGAAGGAAGGATTTAGTAAATACATTTCTGTTTCAGAGAAGGCACACCATCAAGATTTGAATAACAGTGCAGAGGAAGGGGCTTCCAGGATGCCATTTCACCATGCCCAGCACAGAGGAAGGGGCTTCCGGGCCACCATTCCATTGCTCCGAGCCCAGAGGAAGGGACTTCTGGGCCACCATACCACCACTCCTAGCAAAGAGGAGGTGAGCCACATGGGTGCCAAGAGCACACACGCCCCCTGCACCCCCCAAAATATGAGAAGACACATAAACAAGGCTCAAAACCAGACTTCCAGATCACCTAAAGCAAACCCAAAGGGAAATGAGATGAAACACTCTAATAATCACATGGACTCCCTGAACTGGCAACAAAAGAGGATCTGGAAAAAATGAAATCAGAAATAATTTCTCAGATAACAGTAGAGATTGTGCTCATTGTGCAAGACATGATTAATAAAGCAAGAGAGGAGCTGAGGAGAATGAAGGAATCCCAACATAGGAAACAAATGGAATCCATAAAACACATGCAAACAGATTTCCAGGAGATTAAAAACTCCATTGAAAGCCTATGCAGCAGAATGAGCCAATGTGAGGACAGAATTTCAGATATAGAAGATAAGATTGTAATTAATGACAAGGAAAATAAAAATTTCTTCAAAATTGTAAGGGACCACAAGAAATCAATCCAGCAGCTGCTAGACAATGCAAAGAAGAAAAACATAAGGCTGATTGGAGTCAATGAAGAAACAGGAGAGAGTGCAGATGACATAAAAAACTGTTCACAGAAGTGATGGCAGAAAATTTCCCAAGCAGGGGAAAAGAACTTGACACACAGATAAGTGAGGCATATAGGATTCGAACTAGCCTTGATCAAAAAATGTGTACACATAGGCATATAATTGTTAAGATTCCAGAAAACCAACAAAGAACAAAGTTTTACAAGCAGTTAGAGAAAAGAAACAAATCACATACAAAGAAAAGCCCATCAGAATCACAGCAGACTTCTCAACACAAACCATCAAGGCAAGAAGAGCTTGGAGTGATGTACTCCAGGCCCTAAAGGAAAACAGCCTCCACCCCAGAGTGATGTACCCTGCAAAACTATCTTTTAAAATTGATGGGGAAATAAGATAATTTCACAACAAAGAGCACCTTAGGGACTTCATGAATACCAAACCAGCACTCCAAAAAATTTTGGACAATATCCTAGGAAAAGACAATGAGGATCACTACCCCAGGAACGCCAGCAGAATGAATCCATCAGGCATAAGAAGAAATTAAACAAAAAGGGGTAGAATACAACAAAAAGAAAACATCATGAAAATGATAAGTCAATACATATCAGTTATAACCATCAATGTTAATGGTTTCAATTCACCAATAAAAAGAAATGGATTGGCAGAATGGGTCAAGAAGCAAAATCCAACATTATGCTGCACAGAAGAAGCACACTTAATTCAAAAAGAAACTCATAAACTGGAAGTTAAAGGATGGAAAACAATACTCCATGCAATGAGAACCTGAAAAAAAAGCAAGAGTAGCTATCCTCTTTGCAGATCAAGTGGATTTTAAACCCACACAGATTAAGAGAGACAAAGAAGGACACTACATCCTTGTAAAGGAAACAATCCAACAGGAAAAGATGACAATCATAAATATATATGCACCAAACACTAGTGCGCCGAACTGTATAAAACAAATACTAATGGACATGAAAAGTCATGTATGCACTAATACAATAGTAATGGGAGACCTCAATGCCCCAATGTCACAAATAGATCAACTAGATAAAAAATAGGTAATGAAATACTAGAATTCAATCGAACTCTTGAACAAATGAACTTAACAGATGTTTACAGAGTGTTCCACCCCACAAAATCAAAATACACATTGTTTTCAGCTGCACATGGGTTGTTCTCCAAAATAGACCACATACTCGCTCATTGAACATATTTAGGTAAGTGCAATGGAATTGAGTTATCCCCAGTATATTTTTTTGTATTAAATTCTTTTATTGGTACATTGTAGGTATACAACGCAATTACATTTCTCATTGGGAATTGTACCTTTACATAATGCATCTTGGTTCTTATTTTTTCCCCATTCCTAGCCCTCCCTTCATGCCCTC
>NW_004624741.1:7319577-7354829 GCF_000247695.1 Heterocephalus glaber | reverse complement strand
AACCAAGATGCATTATGTAAAGGTACAATTCCCAATGAGAAATGTAATTGTGTTGTATACCTACAATGTACCAATAAAAGAATTTAATAATAATAAAGAAAAGAGATCACTGTAATGTGTTCTTTCATGTATTTATGCTGGCAATTCAATTTGGATTTATGATGAAAATGAACAATTTTGTGGTTGAGGGGTTTTTTTTATTTTGGTACTGGGGATTGAACTCAGGTCCTTGCGCTTGCACAGCAGGTGGCCAAACCACTGAGCTAAATTCCCAGCCCCGAAAATGAACAATTTTGAAGAGGGATTAGATTCAAAACAGTAAAAATGAAGAGCTCAGTAGATTTGCTGTATTGAGTAAGAACCAGAGTCCCAGTAAAGGATATGTGAAAAGACTATGAGAGCACGAGTGCTATAATAGGAAATTAGGTCTACCTGGATATAGGAAATGATGTAAAATGGATGTTAAATAGAACTATAAAATCTAGTGTCTATCTAGCTTCACATTGCTTTTATATCACCTGTAAAAGGATCTGCCCAAATCCATAAGGTTCTTTGGATACTTGACTTCCTAACTATACATCAGTGGATCATAGCAAAAGCTTCTTGTTCAAGGGATCTCAAACATCTTTTCATGAGAATACACATGAAGGGCATGGAAAACTTGCAACCAGTGCTGATGCAAGGTGCTGCATTTTCCAGGCAGTCACACGGAGAATATGCACCATGGGAAGAGGTGCCTTCCAGGCCTTACTTTGCTTTACCCCATGTCACTAAACCTGGTGGGATGTAACAGCCCTGTGAATTTGTGAATCAGACCCAGTGGATGGTACATGAAGTTGGGGTCATTATTACTATTCCAAAAAATATTGTGACTGCCAAACATATGTGGAGCAAAGAGAAATTGCTAGATGCCCTGTTAGCATCCAAGTGTTATAATCTAGGATTGGACATCCAGATGAGAAGAGGAGGATGCTAAGCCACAGCATCAAAGAAAAATGGAATACCCTATCATCAGGTGCAGGCATAAAGTCAGATGGACATTAGACAAGGTAGAATCAATAGTGACCCATAACCACAGTAAACTTGTGGATTGTATTGGTCTTTAAGAACTCTGTCCTTTGGAAATAAAGGTTCTTATTCTTTAACTCATTTTTCCAGAGGAGATCACATGGCATGGTACATGGACACAGAGCTGAGAGTTAAAGACTTGAGCTCTCTTCTTAGTTTTGTTGCTAACTTTTCCTATGATTTCAAATAAGTGTTGTCTTGGTTTATCAGGCTATTAAAGGAAAGCATTGAGCCAGAACAGACAATGCCCAGCTTCTCTACAAGTCTCTACACAGGTTCATGAAAGGTCCAAAGTGGCTGAGTTAGATATCAGCAAGGGAACAGGATGTACTGGAGAAGAAGAGTAAGAAAAATGGAAGGAGGAAATAGGAGGTCCAGGACCATGCCTCCTTCTACCAAGGCTGTTGCAGTCATCTCCCTTTAAAATATTAGCCTTTCTTGTAAAATTCTTTTAAAATCTGTGTTCTAAAAACTCATTAAATCTATTGGGATTAATCTTCATTCAGGCCTTGCAATTCTATTCTAATCCCTTAGAATACTTTATTTTTCTTTGGTTTTATTTTATTTTTGGCCCTTAAGAAAGTATCTCCCATCTTTTTAAAAAGATTGAAATTTCAATCCTCATTTTATAGCAGTTTCAATATGGCCATACAGTCTATCTGGCAGGATCCATGCCAAGACTTGCATGTGTGATTCCAGGGAGAAAATATACAGAGAAGGCTAGACAGAGTTGTTTCAGATTAGAAGGCTGCTTAAACTACAAATTGTTCTGCTTATAGCAAGGGGAATTTGGCAGGAGACAAAGCCTTGCCCAGTTGGAGCTGAGCTTTCTCAAATGTTGTTCCTTGCACAACATGTCTGCCTACATGCATTTCCATTACTGAGACTCTCTTGAAATATTACAGCAGTCTACTGAGAAAAGCCCTCAGGTCAAACACCCAAATTCTAATCTCCCTAATCTCCCTTTCTATCTTAGTTTCTCTGATCTATGAAAGTCACACCTTCTCTGCAGCACTTTCTTCCTCTTCAACATCTCTGTTTCACTTACTCTGGAAAGAAAGTAAAATGGAGAGACAATACAATTTTATTTTCAGCACCCGCCATGCAAACAAACCAACGGCTTCACCATCGTCAATTTACCTAATCCTCCTACAACTCTGAGGCATAAATATCTGGTAGCCTTTTTTAATCCATTTTTTGTCACCACCTCAGTTTCTTTCTCTTAAAGCTTCTCCCATAGCTATCTGTAATCCTCAGGGTCCTCCATGTCACCTGGCCAGTCAAGTTCCATGCTTTCTTTAGCCATGTTCAAATAAGCATTGCAAAAATTCTTTAAGTAAGGGCATTTTAAGATGATCTGGGCACGACTAGTATCTTCATCTACAGCTCACAGAGCCTTAGCAATCTCTGCCACCTGTCAAAGTTGTCCCATGAGAAAGGGACCTTGCAAAGCCGAAAATGGATCTGGTCACCCACAGCTCTGTATTTCTCTCTGAGAGAACTACAAAGTGAAGCAGACAGCACTTAGCATTACCAAGCTTTTGCCCAACACTTCTTCCACCAAGACTACAAAGGGAGTAGGGGGTGGGCTCTGCACTGGAGCCTCCTTTGCAGCTCCGTCTAGGCAGGGAGGGCAGCCTCCTGGCAGTTAAAACTTGTAGATGGGATCAGCAGGGAGTAAAATGTCAAACTGTGACTCTTTGCAGCATAGTTAGATTACAGAGGATAGAGCTACGAAAATATGACATAATCTAAAATTTTATCTTCACCATTCCCCACTAGATTTCCTGTTATTGGGACTGAGTTTCTTTGTTTTAGGAGACTCATCACAATAATAGAAGAATGTGGTTTTCATGGATACAGACACACAGTCTAGTCACCCTTAGTAACAAATCCTCAACATACATACAGTAAATCCCAACTCCTGAATGTGGTCTTTTGATAGTGGGAGCATATGCCTGTATGACCACATTTCTCTCTTGTTCCCTCTATAACCTATTCTATGGAAAGATCCCACCTGAAACACTACTGAAATTTTTATAGACTGTTCCACAAGGCTAGGTGTAGCCTGGTTACTCAAAGTGTGGTCCTCAGACCAGTGAGTATTGACATAATCTGAGAATTGGCTAGAAATGCAGGCTCCCAGGTTCTGCCCTTGACTTCTGAAATCAGAATCTACTTCTTAACAAGATTCCCTAAGTGACTCATAAACATATTAATATTTGAGAAACACTGTCTCCATCAATACTTCTCAAACTCTACTGCACCTTAGAATTATCTAGGAAACCGTTTAAAATGCCAATGGCAAAAATGTCTTTAACTCACATCAATAAATTAGAATCCCTGTAGGTAGAATCTAGACATCAGTAGTTGTAAAAACCCTCCAACTGGCTCCAGGGTGCATCCAACTTTAAGAGCCAAAATATAACATGCAAGGGCAACAACCCAAAAATTTATAATTCTGGAGTGGTGGGAGATGGGCAAAGCAGAACTGAAAGGAGAAATTAGAGAGGTGAGTAAATTTGGGGCATACTTCCTGCAAGGAAGACCCCAAACATTCCTGTGAAGGTATGACTGTGACCACAGCGAGGACAGTAACTGTCACATGGTCACATGATGTTCAGCCTGCTGTGTCAGAGGTTCTCAACAAATGTGCGATTTTATCAAATGACATTTTAAGATTTTTTAAATGGAGACAATCTTCTCTCCATTATTCATTAAATTGGACTACTTATCTGAAAGTTATAGTACTGGGAAATTGACCTACATTTTCTTTCATTCTTCCAATAAACCATCAAAGTGGTTTTTATTATTCTCATTTAAGGAAACTAAGGCTTATATCCAAGAGAAGAAAAACTCTGATGACATGTAAATGCATGACATACTAAACTGCAGGGCTAGCATAAACCTCAGTTTCTCACAACTCCTTACATTGCGAATTTGAGTGAATGGTGAAAAAGAGAAAAACATCCTCAACAGCTGGTCTCAGTATGGAGGAGCTGGCCTGGCACTCACAGCTAAGTCTCTGTGCTGTACTGTTGAGCACAAAGAATTTCCCAGAGTACCAACATCATACAAGCCACTCTGTGACCATGACGGATCAAAACAAAAACAAGACTGCTCCTTAAGCACATGTGAGCGCACGCACACACACACACACACACTCACACGGAGACACTGTCCATGCAAAAAAAAATGACCAAGTGTCCCTATACCCTGACTACAATGAGTGGCTGCTGATTCCTTAACTATTGTAGTCTTAGCCTTGTTTTGTGCCTTCTGCATACGAATTGTTAAGATACCCAAAAATAGAATTATCTCTGACTCCCAACAGCCTCTACTTAGAAGCAAAACTCTCCTTCCTTAAATTTTCCTAAGATTACTGAGCATAAGCAAAAATCCTATAAGTTGGGCCGGGGATTTAGCTCAGTGGTTCCGCCACCTGCCTTGCAAGTGCAAGGTCCTGTGTTCAATCCCCGGTACCAAAAAAAAAAATCTCCTATAAATCTTTTCTAGCACCTGCTCTCCAAGACATCCAGGGGTGCCCATGGTATTTGGGCTTCCTCAATATTTTAAGCTGATAACAACTGAAGTCAATCATATACAACTCCACAGGTTCACTTCTTTCCTCCACGCACTCTGTTATTCCTGTTAAAATTTATAACTGTTATATTGTATGTCCATTCACATAGAATAGTGATTAGTTCTTTTGCCTTTTAACTTTTATACTTGAATTAAGTGATTTACTCACTACCATTATAGTACTACAGCATTCTATATTGTCTCTCTTTACCTTTAGTGGCAAGTTTTATACTTCCTTTTGCTATCATTTTACTCTTGCATTCCTTCATGAATGTTTTTGTGTTGCCCTGTTGTTTCAAGTTGAAGGTCTTCCCTTTAGCATTTTAGTATTCAACCATCGGTAAATAGGTGTTGAATTGCACAAATTCTCTTTTCACCTTAGCCTGATATTTTCATTTGATAAGAACAAAATGGTTGGTGACAGTATTCTCCCTGTGCTATGGATGCACATGAGTAAATCATTTTTTTGCATATGAGTTAATCTTAAAGCCCCAGATCTAGAAGTTTCTAATACATGGTAAAGAATTTCTAAACCCTAAGTTGACCTTCATAATTTTTTGATGACCAACAGAAACTACAACTGACAAAATGAATAAGATCATCTCTAGAAAGACCACCAAAAGACAGACTATCAAATGATACCCCTGATTCTGTTCAAGAGAGGAAAAAGAGGAATGGTTGCTCACTGTGCTCTATAGGTTTACTAACAAGCATTGGAAACTGCATATCACATTAACCCCTCAGGATTTGTACTAAGAAAGTTCTGTGTTCAAATTCTCCTTCCATCACTCAATAGCTTTGTGTCTTTAGGCAATTTACTTAACCTCTCCGATACAGCACTTCCTCAACTACTGGCATATGGTAAGCTCTCAATAAGTGTCTAGAAAATTGACCTTAACCAAAAGTAGTTGCCTGTTTCCCTGTATTCCTGAAGTGTCTACCATTTGTCTCTCTTTAAAAGAGAAAATGGAGAGGCTGTATAAAAATGCAAATACTATTTATTAATAAATTTAGCCATTCAGTATCAGAATGTAATACTTTAAGGTGAACATAAATATACCATTAGAATATTGGATCTCTATAGGGAAGAAGAGGATATTTTTAAAATGGAAAGGAAACTTCATCCATTTTATAACCTTTCCTCAGACCAGCCAATTTTCATTTAAACCCCACCAAACACCTCATAAAATTTGGTTCAAGATAACTGGAAGAGAAACTGGGAACATGTGTGTTTCTGACAAAAAAAACCAAAAGCTTGGTGTAGTCAAAGCCTTGGAGGTCATTTGTATTTGCATAGTATTCTAACATCTTCTTTAGTCTAAGGTCTTTCTTTTATTTCAAGGAAAGGAAGAATGAAAATAAGATTTAGTGAATTCATAAAACATTGTTTATAGTGACAAAAACTAGTTACAAAAGATCATCTTTTGAATGATTCTATTTGTATTAAATGTCCAGAATAGGAAAATCTATACTCAAAAAATAAAGTAGGGGCCACTCAGGGCTGGGGTTAAAGAATGGGAGATGTGGAAGTGAGAAGTGGTTTGTGAAGGCTGAGAGGTGTGAGGTTTCTTTCGGGGTAGTGAAAAGATCTTAAAATTGAAAATGGAGTGATGGGTGCACGATTTGGAACATAACTAGGTCAATGAATCCCATTCTTTAAATGAGTGAATTGGTTGGTGGGTAAAGCATACCTCGATTTTTTTAAAAAAAAACTCAGTTTGTTTGCTGCTTTTACTTCTTTGTCTGAGGAATGTCTGTTCACTTCAGATGCCCATTTTTGAATTGGGTCTTTGAATTTGGGGGGGGGTCTGATTTTTTTCAGTTCTTTATATATTCTAGATAGTAGTCCTTTGTCTGAAGTACAACTGCTAAAAACGGGAAAGGAAAGAAGGGAAAGAAAAAATTATGAGAAAAGGAAAAACTGGAAACAAAGTCTTTGTAAATAGGGAAGGGTGGAGGGGGTGAAGGGAGAACAGGGAATGGGGAAAAAATAAGAACCAAGATACATCATGTACAGGTACAAGCACCCAATGATAAATGTAAACGTATTATATACCTAAAATATACCAATAAAAGAATTTAAGCAAAAAAATAAATCCAATAATAAAGAAAATAGAAAATGATCAAAAAAATTCAGTTAGTTTTACTTCAAAACTACTCTTTTCAGAAGGAAATAACTCCAGCATGTCATGCAATTTCCTGTGATTTTCTTTCACATTTTCCCTCCCTAGGCAGAAAGCTGTATGTATATAGGGAAGGAAGCAAGGAGCATATCACTCACTTCATAATGGTCCCTGTGAGCTTTATGCTTTTCAGCATAGAAGTGTAGACAAATGGTAAGCAAATAAATACTGGAATAAAAATGTGCATTCAATATTGTGTTGAATGATCATGACACAACTGAGTTATTGGGCATTTAGCCAATGCCACCACCTTGAGCTGAATTCTAACACTATTTACGATTCTGAGATTGCATTTGTCATTCTTTGCCATGGTGACACTAAATGCTTTGCAGGTGAAAGCTGTGCTTTATTCATTCTCGGGTACGGTGCTCAGAAGGATGGCTGGAAGGGTGATAGAGATTCTTCAATACCTTATTGACTGAAAAAACTAAGTATAAAAACCTACATTACTAGAAATGCACAGTACCTTCAGCTGAAAATAATAAGAGGAACTGCCTTAATCAACTGCAATTCTCAACCAACAGATGACATAGATACCAAAACAGGCAATGTGCACCCCTTCGCCAAAAAGCCACTTTTTCAATCTTTGGCTAGCTGTTAGCATTGTGAGTATCTACGACTTCTAGAGAAATCTCTTTCCTCTGTCACTCCATATAAGCAGTCATAAATCACAGCTGCTGTGTTTACAGTCGAATTTTATTTTTCCCCTGAACAGGCAAACTCAAGCAACACTTCTCAAACTTAAAACCCACACAGGAATCATGGGGATCTTGTTAGACAGCAGCCTGTCCTGCAGAGGGTGTGTGAAGGGCTGAAAGTCCCTCGAGCACGTTCCCAGGTGAAGGTGATGCAGTGGGCCAGAGATCATTCCCTAAATAACAAGGTGAGCCATGCATGTGGGATATGCCTGTAATCCCAGCACTCTGAGAGGCTGAGGCAGGAGGATCACAAGTCTAAGTCCAGGCTGTGAAACTTACAATTTAGTGAAACTGTGTCTCAAAATAAAATTAATTAATTAAATAAAATAAAAAGGGCTGAGGATGTGATGTAACTCAGTGGGTTCAATACTAAGTACCACAAAATACAGAAATAAATAATTTTTAAAACAAGTATAATTAGCAAGGCAGCAGCTCTCAACTGAGGATTCCTATGATGCTGCTATGACTAGAGATCCTTTTCTTTCTTTATGATGTCAAAGCAGCTCCAAGTCTCTAAACTAGAAGTTGGAGACAAAAGTTAGATAATGAGTGCCTAGATCACAGTTAGAAAAAAGAAACTAGTTCTTGCATTGCATAGCACAGTGGAGTGTATGGTCTACAATAATGTATGTGTTTCAAAATAACTAGAAGAATCAGAAGTTTCCCAGCACAGAAATGATTAAGGTTCAAGGGATGGAAATGCTAATTACCCTGGTTTGATCATTACACATTATCGTAATGATCATTACATGTGGACATGGACTGAATCATTGTACTGTACCTCATAGCTGTGTACAAATACTTCATGACAATTTAAATTTTTTTAAAGACAACGTTAAAAACTCAAGCTTCAGAATGGGATTTTTGTTTTTCTTCACAGCGTGATTCTAAAAATACTAAAAATGGAGCAATTTTGTAGGGAAATCCAGATTTTTTTGGTTTCTCCTTAAAGGTCAAAAAGCACCTTTCCTGTCTCCACACTCACACAAGACACCAAGAACTCTCTGGTCCATGGTCCCCTCTGAACCACTGGCCTCTGGATGTTGGATTTTCCCCCTCTCTATATACACTAAGGAAACTAGAGGCTGGTTCTAAAGCCCAGTCACTGCCTGCTCTAACTAACAAGGTCAACAAGAGGCCATGAAATGATAAAGATTATTTATATCCTGGATGTTAATCATGCTAAGGATCAACTGCTGAGAGGCCTGACAGAAATTGGGCTTTAAAGTTCTTCAAAACTGTTTGATAACTACATCTCCCAAAAGAAAAAATTTTGAATTTCAAAAATAAGAGTAAAGGGAAACTAAGATTCTTCCAAAAAACATTGAGCAACTTTTAGAAGGAGCAAAATGAATTTGATCCTCAGGAACTCGGGATGACATCAAAATATCATCCAGGACTCACTCCTCAGTTTATATACCATCCTGGTTGGGAATCTAATCCTCATAGTTGCAAGCTGTGCCCACCCTTGTTCATTACCCATGGTTTCACTTTGATAAACATAAATTCCAGCGTGGTTGAAATCATGGTAAATAGATTCCTTCTCTTTGTAATGCTTGCTGCTTAGCCTTTACTTAGGACCTGTTCTTTGTTTTTAGAATATAAAATTTTCTGACTCTGATGATATATTCTATTCTCCCTTCATGGTGGAACTTCATACAGTGACATGTTCTGCCAGATGTGGTGGCAAGAGGATTACCACTTGTTCCAAGACAGCCTTGGCTACATAGATGAGTTCAAGGCCAGCCTGAACTATACAGCAAGACCCTGACTCAAAAAAATTTTTTAATTGAATAAAATGATATAAAGAAATTATAAATACAATATAAATATATAAATAATTATAAAAAGGGACATATGCCTTAAACACTCCCCTTCAGCAGAGCTCAGGATGACATAAAAAATATCTTCCATAGCTTACTCAAAAATCCTCCACCAACAAGCACATAGTATTCTTACAGTGACCATTATTTAGACACAGCATATGTTATTGCATCTTTTCCTTATAAGAGATAAGATTTTAAATGAGACTGATTGAATTTGTAATGGGGAGAGCTATAACACTATCAAGCAAGTAAACTTCTGGTGACTTTCAGAGGGAACTGTTGAGCATAAAAGCAGGGATGTATGCATTCACTTTTTGAGGATTTTCTCAGGTTCGATTCCCCAGAAGCAAAATAATATGGGGAAAGTGTCTCAGAAAACATTGCTGAGAGGTAGAGGTGAAGTAGGAAAAGAAAGGAAGGAAGTATTACATCATTCAGGCAATTAGCACTGGGCATCTGGACCTTAATCCAACCAGGAACTCTTTGGAGACAATGTAAAATTTGTTCAGCAAAGTTACTCCATCCAATGAGCAAGGAATCCGGGTATTTATACACAGCCCTCCATTTGTCATTGTTTGAGAGGTGTTGCTAGAGCATTAAATCTTTGGCATTTCTGGATTGCCCTGGTCAGGAGCCCGGTGTGCACCTGAAGCCAGAAGAAGCCCCAGGAGAGTCACAGATGTCAGTCAAGCCGCCTTTGCAGCGGTGAGTGCTGAGAGGATGTGGGCAAAGTGCTAAACACAGCTGCTACGAGGGCCACTCACTGGGACAGGAGAGACACTGCACCCACGGCAGTGGACAGGAGTGAGGAGCCTCTGTCTGAAGCAAGGGACATCAGCAAAGACCTCTCAGAAAAGCTGCCACTTTATTTTTTTTTAATTTTTAAACAATTTTTTGAGATATAAATAAAAAGCCAAACAATCCAATTAAAACATAGGCAGAGGACTTAGATAGATTCTAAAATAAATCCAAATGGCCAATGAACATATGAAAAGATGCTGAACATTATTATTAGTTAGAGAAATGCAAATATATAACTTCTTTATTTTGCTTTTTACTAGTACATGTTGTAATAATAATTACATTCATCTTGGGGAATTGGTACATATACATATGGCAATAATTCTTTTTGCATCCCGTTTCCTACAACTTCTTGATTTTGAAATAGTTTAGTCTTCTGAAAAGTTGAAAAATAATACAGAATTCTAATCTAGCCTTCATCCAGTTTCTTCTCTAACACATTATATACTCGTGGTATATATAATTCTCAAAACATGGAAATTAACCTTGATAGAATTGCATTAAGTGATTTATTGACATCATGTGAATTTTACCAGTTGTTTCACTGCTCTTGAATTTTTGGTCTTTGATCCAATGGAGGATGTTGCTTTGAATTTTGTCATCTTGACTTCTTGGTCTGTTCCAATCCATTATAGCTTCTTGGTTTTGCTTTGCCTTGATACTTCTAAAGACAATGAGCCAATTATTTTGCAGAATAAAAAGCTGACAGTGTAGCTTAAAAAGCATGAATGAGCTATGCAAAGATGTAGGAGGAAAGCATTCTAGAAGAGGGAAAAGCATGCTAGAGGACCTAGGATGGGAGCAAAGGGAAGACTAAAGGAGCAGAAAGCACAGGCAGATCAGTGTTGCAGAAGTGTAGTGGGCAAAGAAGAAAGGTTGTGGGGAGAGAGCTCATGGTGAGGAGCACAGCTTGGCTCTGGGTACAGAGCAAAGCCAATACAGGCTCAGCATAAACTGGGTAATGATCTGCTTGACAAGAACACACATTATGTAGCTCCCATTAATGCCACTCCCACATGTCTTCACCTAACCAGGTGAAGAGGATTGTCCATTATGGCTTCAACAGTTCATTCTAGCTCATTGTTGACTGTTACTTTAATGGCACAATTTTTAGCCCTCCAAAAGTAGAGCCTGACTTCAAGATCTTGGAAGAAATCAGGTCACTGAGAGAGCGGGACAAAGATGGAGGACACACTGATATGAAGGGCACTATTGAGGTCATGGACATAGGTAATGGAGACTTGATTTTGGCACTTGGAGTCATTACTCAGTAGGTACATGTGTGGTGACTGCATGGACCCAAGGACTTGGCCCTGGAGATAGGTGGAAAGTCTCTGAGGCTGTTTGAGTTCCAATGAGACAAGATGATAAGTAGGGACGAAAACCAAAGAGAATAATATTAGAGTGCTATATGGAAAGGAGAAGCTAAATGTGAATGGCTTTGTTGGGCAAGAATTCTGTCTCCTGGGACAGATGTTAGCACTTTCCAACTTCAGGAATGTATGTTAGTGAACATCCAGGTGATGAAAAATAACGGCCACCACAGCTGCTATTTGCTGAGCCTCCTGCTGAAGGAAACATCACCACTTGGAAATTATTCAGACATCTTAAATTCAGTGTACCCAAAATCCAAGTCCTACTTTCCATCAGACACTTTCGATGTTCTTCTCTGTCTTTCCCAGCTCAGCTAATGGAATTCTCCTTGCCTCCCTCTCTCATATCCATCAGTAAATCTTGTCATCTCCTCCTTCAAATATAATTGAAGTCAAAGTAGTTTCCATCCAAGCCCTCAGCTCTTAGTTCTCCATACAAACATGCCATCATCACTAGCCTAGATTTTTGCAATAGCTTTCTGCTATTCCAATCAGAGTAATTATATTTCACTAATACCACTTTCCTGGAAGTGTCTCTGACCTTTACCTCTGTGATAACATCAAAAGTCATGATTCTGAATAGCTTTTTTCCCAATAAGGGCACACATTCTATTTATAGCATCACTCAAACCTTCTTCAATTTATTCCCAGATCTATTTCTGGCTTTTTGGCTTCCACTCAAATCTGAGTTTCACCTCCTAATTCCAGATTTATTCATGCCTCTTAGCTGTGTTGAGTGAGCCTGGTTTCCCTGGGTAGAACTTGGCCATTTTGGAATACTAAATTTAGCTCATACTGATCTGCCTAGGTCATCATTTGTTAAGCCCAGAAGGTGGGCAAGTCCATCTTTGCTCCTGATTGCTGCATAAAAATCACATTCCACCAACAATAAAACACATCCAAGCATAATATAATTTCCTAGGAAAAAAAGCACATGAATAGGAATAAGGACCTGGTAGAGGGTTTTCTTGAAATAAAAGTAAACTAAAGGACTTAGTAGTTATTGCCTTCTCAACTTCAAATGGGAATTCTGGTACACCAGCAACTAAATGTTTGGGGATTGATACCCTATAAGATCTCTCTACCCACTAGGAATTACTAGTTACCACTATTTTTGAAGGAGCTCTGTAAAAAAGATTATTCTACCAAAACTAAGAAATCAAACACCAATAATCAGAAAATATTAAACCTATTAAATGTCATTCATATTCTAAGGGACCTACCATTACAACAATACATCAATCTCAGAAGTCCCTGAATTTCCTGAGATAAGATGCAGTGATCAAAGAAGTAGCAATAGTGTATGACTCTCTGCTTTTTTATTTTTGCATACAATAACCCGAAATTAAGTAAGTGAAGTGGAGGTATTTTGTGTGCATAACTAATGGTTCCCCCAGTCCTCTACATCATGGACAGCTGCCTTCCAAATTCTCCAATGGCCAGTATTTTGGCTAGTCTTTGTACTCTTTTTATCTTTTGATCATTTTGTATAGACATGTGTATCCATTTTATTAATAATATGGTGTAAATCACTGATCAACAAAATCTGTCTTTGGGAGCAGAGATACACTACAATTTCCCAGCCCCAGTGAATAAGTTCCCTCCAGTGGGTAATGGAGTTCATGAGGGTCTTTCTCAGGCCTGACTCATGAAAACCTATATGGGCTTCTGTGCTCCTTGCTTATTCTTCTAATGGCCTGTAATGGCCCCACCAGGATATCTTTGGAGAGCTACATGCTGAAGAACTTCAACTTATGTCCATGAATGGCTATTTGAGGAAAAGCTTTCTTGCTGACCCAAACACTGTCTCTTTACTGTTACAGGAAAAAATAAACCTCTTTAGCCGTAACCCACTAAAATGTTGTTGTTACCACAAAAGCCCTACCTACAATAATATAACTAGTATAATTTTATCTTGTTTTAAAAACTTGTCTTTAACCAGTAGTAACAAAGATATTCTCCACATTATTATCTACAAATATTACTGCCTATCTTTCACATTAGATCTTTAATCTACCTACCAGGGATTTATTTTTCTAAATGGTACAAATTTGGAATCTCTTTATTTCTCTTTTCCCCATGAGGAGAGCCAGTTTTCCTAGCAGAATTGATTGAAAAGCTTGTCCTTTCACCACAGATCTGTAATGCTACCTCTGCATACTGGAAGTATCCAAGTGCAGGTGCAGGTCTGCTGAAGATTCTCTCTCTCTCTCTCTCTCTCTCTCTCTCTCTCTCTCTCTCTCTCTCTTTCTCTTTCTCTTTCTCTCTGGTATATTTCATATTTCAGGTGCATTAGTCTATCCTACACCAAACTACATTGCCTTAATTTCTATAGTTTTAGGAGCCTTGATACTTTGTTGTTTTCCCAAAGAGTGCATGCATATTCTTGCCTCTTTACTGGTATGAGCACATTTCAGAGTCATCTTCGCAAAATTCCATAATTTTAAATTAGATTACTGTAAATTTTTAGATAAATTTAGAAGGAATTATTGTACTTTTGAATCTTCTAATTCATGAGTATATTTATGTAGTCTGTAACGTCTCTGGATTAATTTTTAGAATTTTATCCACCAAGATCTTTCATGTCTTTTGTTAGATTTTACCCTAGACACTTTATATTTTAAAAATACCATATTATCTAATTTCCTTTTGTTTTATTGCAATTGACTTTTTATTTTTATTTTTTATCAATGCATGTTTGCCCTACATAATGATTACATTCCTTGTGGGGAGTTGGTACATACACACAACACATCTCAGTTCTTTTTTCATCCCCCTTCCCTCCCTTCTATGCCCTCTCCCTCCATCATTTGATCCCCTTCCACTTGAAAAAGATCCATCTCCCTACTTCTTATTGTCTAACTTTTACTTCACTCTTTATTTATATTTTGTGTTTCTCTTATATGAGAAATAGATTTTTATGTGATGCTTTTGCATCCCGCAGCCTTGCTACGCTCTTGCTAGAATGTGGTATATATTTGACAAAGTGGCTTTTTCCTTGTTGCTTATTTCACCCATTTAATTTGTCTGCTACTTTTCTTATGAAGTTGCCAAATACCTGTTGGAAATTACACAAAGGTTTCCCCAGTGTTCAAGTAGAAGCTCTGTTCAAGGATAAAGAACTACCTGTTCTAGTTAACAAAAAATAACTAGTAATTAATATGGAGACTGCTAACCTTCAGAATTCTCAACAGAAGTCTCAAACTTGAGAAAGCTATAAAATCACCTAGGAGCTCATTAAATGATGACCCCTCCAACTTTAGAATTTACAACTCTGCAGGTCTGCGATAGGAAGTTGTATTCCTAACAAGTTCCAGGTAAACGTTGCTCATCTGAGGACAACACTTTGAAATCCAAAGTTCACTGCCAGAATAGGCACCATGGTGTGTATGCCACTTAGGACTTTGTTTTCATTCTTACCTATTAGGGCCGGTTCCTGTCACAGGAGCAGGTAAGGGGAATACTTTATACTCATCTATTGTGTTTCCTGGGAGCAACAAGTGAAAGGTGAATTTCCAATCCAATAACTGAATTCAAACAGAGTACAGTAAACACAATCCAATTTACATCATTTGAGCTGTGAATGTTCACAGGTGTACTGTAAAAGATTCACACATGTACTGTGTAAGACTCACTTTGTCAGACTTATGAACGAATCCAACTTATAAATGTTTTCCTGGAACAGAACTCATTCTCAAGTCAAAGACTTACTATACTAGGGGGCAAGTAAACTGGATTGATTTGAAGTAAGATTTTTCTCACCTAGGGCTACAGCTAGCAGGTTGTCCACACATCAGACAGGAAAAATTCTGAAGTTGTTCTAACTAGATGTCAGAAAAGACTTCATGAAGAATGCTGGTTTTCAGGTAGGTCTTAAGGAATCAGGAGAAGAGGCCTCAGCAGAGAGAGCTAAGTAGGGCACAAAGGCCGTGGGATGTCCTGGGTCAATATGTGTCTATGTCACTATCCCATCACTGGCACACAATACCTGATATCCACATCTTAAAGGAGGTGAGGATTATTTTTGGCTCAAGCTTTCTGGAGGATTCAGTCCACAGCTAACTGGCTCCAAGGCAGGAAGGGCATGTGAAGGGTATGGTGTAACAAAGCTGCTCACACCATGGCATCCAGGAAGCAGAGAGAGAAGGGAGGAGCCAAGGAGGAAGATCTACCCTTCTATGTCACACCCCCAGTGACTTGCCTCTTCCAACCAGATGCTATCTCCTAATAACAAGTCAGCCACGAATGCATCAGTGAATTAATCCCCATGTTCCAATCACTTTGCAAAAGCTCCACCTCTGAACACATGAGGCTTTTGGGAAACAGTCTAGATCTAAACCATAACAGTATGGCTACCACACAATTCACACTCTGAAAGACCCAAGCCATGGACTGGAAAAGACTATTTAATTAGGGGGACTTTGAGAAGAAAAGGGAAAATTAGACTGGTATTTTGCATGTACTGATATGCTTAGACTAAGGAGTTTTGAGATTATCCCATGGGTAATGAGGCAGCACTAAAAAATGTTTGAATAATGAGTGAAACGACCAAAAGGGTATCATCAGCAGGCTCACTTTGGCAGATCTATATGTGCTATTGAAATGGAGAGCCTGTTAAGAGGAAAATACCTGAGAATAACAGATAATAAGAACCTGAATTCAGGCATGTATTGATGGAATAGACATGGGCAATGGACACAGGCATTTGCTGGGAAGTCTTGCCAGTGAATAGAATCAGAGGAGGGAAAACTGGCAAGACATTATGTTCAGAATACTGGGTGGCACAGAAAAGAAACACAAATTTTATTCTTAGGAGTAAGAGCTTTTTGGAATCTTCACATTTTTTTTTCTGGTAGGATTAGCCAAGGAAATGTGCTTTCCTTCAGAGGCTGTTCTTCTGTTAAGAACAATTTAATAGACTCTTATTTCTTCTATCTCCTGTAATAGCTCTATGGAATTCTTGATGTTGATGATACATTATGCATTCTTTCCCTATGGAAATTTCCTAGGGAAAGAGATTCGTTTTTTCATGGGCAAAGAAAGTCATGGAAGAGAGAAAAAGATAGGCTGTACATCAAGGTAAATTCTCCTGAAGTTGTGAATGTATGTGATGAGTGGCTGTGAGACTCCTGGGTACATGAGGAGAATTAGAACCAGCAACTCTGCTTCGGTGGGTAAATTACCATTTGTTCACACACCAAATGATGACTGAAGAGCTGCCAGATGGGAGCATTCTGAGCCTCCACTAACAATCTGTGGGCCACACAATGAACTGATGCCATCCTGGACCTTAACGAGGTGGGCCACTATATAATGACTCTATTAGCCCGTGGCTGCAGCAAATAGATTTTAGGCTGCAGTGCAGACCTAAGGGCAGGCATATGGATGGGGTAGCATTGGGTTAACAAAGCTGAACTCCAGAACATGCTAATAAACTGAGTTACCCAAAGGCTTGATCACCACTTAACCAGAGATTAAATAGGTTCTTCTTACTTCCTGGTTTCCTGAAAAAGTCAAACCTAATCAAATCCCAGCAGCACAAAGAGGGCCACATGGGTAATTTGGGGGTAAAGAAAGCTTTTATATTGAAGGCTGTGTTTGTCCCTAGCATTCTATTACCTACAAACCAACATGGTTTCAATTTAAGCTCCTGTTAATCCTGACCATTTCTTTCAAGTGTTTCTTATTTAAAATAGAAATTCCACATTGAACATTTTAATAACATTTACTGTCAAAGGCAGCTGTGATCAGTTTTCCTTTCAATCCTCTGCCAGATGTAGATATTTGTGATCACTGATGCCCTGTTTCCCTCCTTTTTTCTCTTATTAAACATATCATTAGTAAAACACAAGTCCAAAAGAAATTGTTCTTCACTAAGCATCTGCTATGAAAAAGTAAGGAAGAAATAGCCAGGAGGTGGATGGATCACTGGCAGTCAGCCGTTGTCCATGGGGATAAAGGCCAAGCAGACTTCATTGTTCTGGTTACCTAATGAGGAGTTAGTAGTTTATGATTTCTTCTATCATCAGAGCAAATCCTTTTGCCATACAGGCCACAAAGACCGGACAAGAAAGCAAATATCAACTTACTGCCTCAAAATAAACCGTGTGCTTTAAATACACACTTAAAGAGCACTAAAACACATGCCCTTTAAAATGTTCCTGAAGAAAGGCTGATAACCAAGTGCACCGTGTTAGAAGGAACTCAGGAGAAACCGTATTCAGAGAGAGGTGAGTGTGCCTCCCAGAAGAAATCCTAAGACCATCCTATTGTAAAAAGAAAGCCAGATAGTTTCCTTTAAGGATCCTAGAGGTCATGACTGCTTGCAGAACTCACCTTTGTGATGTATGCTTAGTATAATTGAAGCTGATGAAGCCAAGTCTGGGGACAGCTAGAATTCAGGATACTTTAGCCTCCTGGAAGAACTGGAAATAATGTCTCCTTTTTAGATCCCTGACTCTGACACTGGCTTCACACAAGCACACTGGACATCCTTCTGAACACATCATCAATGCTGTCCTATATAGCGGCTCTGTTCGTAGAGTACCAGCTACATACCATAACCCAGTGTGACCCAGGTGCTCCTGCCTCATCAACATGGGCTTCATGTTTCTCTCAAATGCATGTTACACAACCCTCACCTAACCCAACTGTACTTAACCTTCCAGACCTGCCAGGCTCACATTCTGCAACTTGTGTGAAGATTTAAAATCCATTCTTGGTTTGTAGGTGACATATTATCTGAACTCTGAACATTGCATATAAAGAACATCCTTGGGATAATGTCTACACTTATAGATGTTTTGAAAGCTTGTGATGGCTTTCATATTGGTTTCAAATGGAGGAATTAAATCAAATACATCACACGGACATTGTGTATGATACATGGCAACATGGTTTCCTAACTAGTAAATGACATACCATCAGATTGGCAGTATAATATTAATCTTGGCTCTTTTGTAGTAAAGACTACCTATCTATTGGACCATGACACAAATATCATTATTCCAACTAATACTAGAAGTAAAATGGATTAATTACAAGAAAAAAAAAACCACCAACAAGGTAAAATGTTGGGTCAGATCTAAGAAGATAAAATTTCATGTAAACAATGTTTAATCTTGGAACTTATCTCCAAAAATAAGGGTAACTTACATGTTTTACAGTAGCATGGGAGAAAATGACCTAGAGATCATAGATTTTGTAAACTCGTTATGAGCCAAGCAATTGTATGGCTGCCAGAGTCTTTGAATCTTGGATTGCATTAAAATAAATATGTCTAAAACAGAGAAGTTTACCATATGTATGACATTTCCCAAAAAGATATATCAACCCAAACATCTGTAGTTTGACAGAATTTTATCCAGATATGGAGACTGGAATATACTATGATTTGGATCTGGAATATCCATGTGTTCAAGGCTGTCACCAGCCAGTGGCACCATTAGGAGGTGGTGGAACCTTTAGTAGAAGGGGCCTAGTGTAAGGAAGCTGGGCCATTGGATCTGTGATTTTGAAGGTGATAGTGGGACCCTAGGACTCGGTCTTTGCCTCCTGGTCACCACAGATCTCCACCATGTGCCCCTTCCAAGATGAACTGTGCTGCCATGGGCCTAAAGTGACAGAGCCAAGTGACCATAGACTGAAACATCTGAAAGCATGGCCAGAATTAATCTTTCCTCCTTATAAACTGATTGTCTTGGGGGTCATGTCACAGCAATGGGAAGCTAACATTGACTATTAGTAATATCCTAAATAAAAAATATCCCTAAGGAGGTTGAAAGGCCATAGGGAATCTAAGATTTCAAAATAATGAACACACCAGAAACTGAAAAGTGAAGATTGTTGTTCAGGTTGTTGTTAACACTTCTAAAAGTCTTATTCTTGGGGCCATATCAGTGAATTCAAACTTGTAGAGCTAGAATGAGGATTAGGTACAAAAGTAAAAGTACGTATCTATTTACACTTTCAGTTTCTCACACTAACGAAACTATTCGGTATTTACATATGTGTGTCCTATTTATTTCACTTAAGAGTATGGCCTTAATAGGCATCCATTTAGCTATAAATGTCTCTAGTTTCTCATTCTTTATGACTGAGTAGTACTCCATTTTATAAAAAAACCCACATCTTCTTTATCCAGTTTCCAGTTGATGGGCACTTGGGCTGTTTCCACACTTTAACTGAAAGTATAAATAAGGATTAAAATGATTAAAATGAATAATTGATAATTTAAAATAGGAAGAAAAGGTCCAAAGGGGTAGGAAAAGTGGGAGGGGAAGGGGAAAGGAAAAATTATGAGAAAAGAAAAAAATGGAAGCAAAGTCTAGGTAAATAGGGAAGGGCGGAGGGGGTGAAGGGTGCACAGTTAATTGGGAAAAAATAAGAACCAAGATACATTATGTACAGGTACAAGCACCCAATGATAAATGTAAACATATTGTATACCTAAAATGAACCAATAAAAGAATTTAAGAAAAAAAAAAGTACATATCTAATATATATGCAATGCTGCCTTTCCCATCAGATGAGATTGGGCATGTTTAGGGTGGTAGGGCCACCGGCAATGTGCTGCCTTTTGATTACATGTATAACTTGTGGAGTCCTGATTAATTTCCTTAATCCCATCTTCTACTCAATTCCTCATTAGTTGGACACTGATTTCAGTTTTTAGATGAACTCAAAGATGGAAAGTAGCAAGTAAATTCAGTTTCTCTATTCAATAGGGCTCAGAATCAATTTACCCACAAGGCAGGATGATTTAGAATGCATCAATGTAGTGATGTATTTGTATCCTTTAATCCCCTTCCCCTTCACAGAGACCCAGAACAATATTGTTCTGATAATAAGTGTCTTGCTCCACTTCCTAGAATCCACTGGGAAAGATCCACTGCCTATTCTGAGCTCTTATTCCAAGAACTCACATGCCCTTTTATGTCTGACCTAAATACTCTCACCAAGATCCCTGAGAACTGCTCAAACTTGACATTTTTTTGTTTCTGTGATTCTAGGTCCTTCAAGGACACCTGTTAACTATAGACCTGTTGGAATCCACTTCCCCATTAGAAGACGTTGACTTGTACCAGTCCCAGGATCCAGAAACCACAGGGAATAGATACTGTTGGCATCCCACCTAGATCCCCTTTATCCCAGCACTGTGAGTATTGGCTGCTAATGGTTTATAGACAATCTGTTTTTTCAGAGAATTGCCCTTGGTCAGGAAAAGATTAATTCTAAGAATTCCTGGGAGGCTGTGATTGCTGGAAATGACGTGCAGGTAATGACTGCTGTAGGGACATAAATCCCCAACGCTTTGCCCCAAAGCAGGAAAACTATGAGGTACCATTTATATTCTAGAGCTTTCTTTTGGCTCAAACTAGACTTCAGCTGGACTCACTTCTTTGCTGGGCTCCCTCTGCTGCTCTATCCTGCTTTCTTCACTTGCTTACAGATTTCTCCTAAGAGGACACAATAAATTCCATGCATAAGAAAACCCATTTCATAAGTGAGCTGGCCTGGGAGCCCTCCCATAGGCCAAGAGGCTGCTCAGGGAGGTGGCTCATCCCCTGCTTCATTCTGAGGTCAATAAAGATAAATCTTGAGAAGGGAGGAAGGAAGGAAGGAAGGAAGGAAGGAGGGAGGGAGGGAGGGAGGGGAGAGAGAGGGAAAGAAAGAGAAAGAAGGGAGGAAGGAAGGAAGGAAAGAGAGAGAGGGAGAGAGAAAGAAAGAGAGAGAGAGAAAGAAGGAAGAAAGAAAGAAAGAAAGAAAGAAAGAAAGAAAGAAAGAAAGAAAGAAAGAAAGAACGAACTAGAGAATCTGTCTGGACAATTCTTTTCCATTGGGATCACTCATGACTCTTTCTTGATTCTGTGGAAGGATGTAGTGACCACATTACCATCCACTCCACCTAACTCAACTATGTAGACATTATAGCGTCTCACTTCTCAGACAACAAATAGCAGAAGAAACAAAAAAACACTCTTTCTCTGGAGACTACTGAGAGTCACGGAATATACTTTGTTAATAATAATTTGTCATGAATATGTACAATAACAATAAAAGTAGTAGTGTTCTTATTTAATAGTAGAGGGACTATGCACCCTAGGAAAGAAAATTTATTACGAGAAGTTTACACGATAGTTTAGTGATCACCTAGTTGGTCCATTTCCCTGGCTTTTCTAATCCCTAACATTTCCAGGAGCTCTGTGAGAATAGCAATCTGAACACAGCTAGAAGAAATTTGTGGTAGAATTTTTTTTAGAAGCTCGATCTGTTAGGAGAATGAAGGCTCAGAGTCTAAATCTACAGCCATAGTCACCGCCTTTATTTAACTTCCTTTTTTATTATGAATAAAACCATCCAAACATATTTTGATTAGCTTTATTGTTAAAAGCTAAATTGGCTGAAATTTTGACCTACAAATGGTTTTAATGTTTTCCCACAGAAAAGGCATTTCCCTCAGCACCAGTCTATGTTTGTTGCAATTTAAATAGCACAGCAAGATATTCTCTTGCCAAAGGAAAATAATTGAGTACACCCAATGACAAGGAGAAGAGGAAGGGGGATTACCATTAGTGTTCACATCATTAATTAACTATTGCCATGTAACAAGGGGGATGGTGCTAAATTTTTTCCTATATGTAGAAAGACAAATATGGAGGTTATAACTGCGAACAAACTTTTGGCTAAGGTTAAATGAAGAATCTCAAATGCCTATCTGCACAGAATAATGAGAAGTGACATTGGAGGAGGAGAAAATCTGGTAGAAATTATAAAATGGTTAATACTTATGGCAAACTGTCATCAAAATGATAAAATAAAACTACCAATATTATGGATTCTAGTTCTAACATCACAAATATAGCCAGGGCAGCAAGTTACAGTGAATCGTGGTCAAAATTTGAAATAGAAAAAGATTATGAGTTAAATCTATGACATTTATATTTTTTAAGATTCTTAAAAAAGTATCAAACTAAAGAAGAGAAAGCCTGGTTACATCTTTACAAGAGGAGATGGAGTTCTCATTCAGAACTATAATAACTAATAGCTACCGATCACTTATCATGAATGAGATAGGGCACTAAATACTTTCTTGCCTTCTTCATTCTCACATCCCTACAATATAGAGACTACCATGGTACAGTACAGTGCATTTTAAAACCTTGAGCATAAAATAGAATCATCTAAGACGACTTACAGGAGGAAGGATTTGTTTTGGCTGATGGTTTCGTAAGTTTCGGTAGTCACTTGGCCCCATTGTTTCTGGGCCTGTGGTGAAACAGAAATGAGGTGGAAGGACATGAAGCAAAGCTGCTCACCTCATGGCAGCAAAGGAAGGAGGGGGAGGGAGAGTAGGGAAATAAATGCCTTGGAACATTTTTCAAATGGATCAAATGTGGGTGTTTAAAAAATGCATTTACATATAAGCTCTTATTTTTATTTCTTAATCCTCACCCATTTTTATTTTTATTTTTGGTTTTTTTTAGTTTTCATCAAGCTATGTTAGGGTGATAAGCCTTCAGTCAAATTTTCCTTCATTGTGTGAGTAGTCATGCTTCATATCATGCGGCTGTGGAAGGTTGAAGTGTCTTTATCACCATGTATGTGAAATGTGTGCTTGATTTCATAGACACAATAACTTGCCCTCAGGAGCAAAAGGAACTTTTAAAAGGCAAAACCAAGACACATTTGCTTTCCTGGCTTTAAACTTCAAACTCAACAAAATAGCCTAACAAACGAAAATAGACAATAAACTACCCCGGTTATTATGAAATAAACACCTATATTCAATCAAATAGCAAGCAAACTAGGAAAAAGGAATAAAAGGAGGGATAAAAGAAATCAAAGGAAGAGTTAAACTCAACATTCCATTCTATTTATATACTGTACAATATTTTGATTTGAGCCAAGTAGCTTTTGATATGATCAAGCCTTCTTCCTAGATTTCCTATTCTAGAAGCATTGCTAGGATAAGATAATCTTTTAGTTACAATAAATTATGTTCTTGGAGATATATGTTCCTAGATACCACCAAGAGCAATGTGGAATAGCTTTGTTATATTTGCCAGGTTGGGAAGGGTGGAATTGAAATATTGTATTGCATATGCAATTTCTGTTCTTTACACATACTTGTCAAAGCAAAGAATGAAACAAAAATCTTTGAAATGACACTGCAAAGCCCATTTTTCAATCAGGGGCTATCCCCAAATGGAAACAAGCTGGCTATCCTATTTAACTACAATTTCATTCCTGATTTATGTCGAGCCTACCTTAACATTTGGAATATTTTACAGTATATGATTGGATGGAGGACAGAGAGAACTAGATGGTTTAATAAACAATAGTAAGTGCCTAATCTTCCAAAAAATTAGTTTCTGTAAAAATGACTGGTTTTTCTGTCAAACTTCATCTTCTTAAGTTTTCCAGGAGGCAATTCTAGCTGAATAAACTCAAGGCTCTCCCTAATTATGAACATCCTCCCTTGTGGCCAAGGAACAATGGTGTCACAAAGGAGAATCTTGAAATCTTTGAAAGCAAATGCAACATTCCATAGAAGATCTGAATACAAACTCATAACTAATAATTTCAGGGGTAGAGATTTTCTTTGATCTCTCTTCTAGGGTGGTGATGGCAATATCAACGTTGCTGGGTTTTTTAAATTAAATTCATGAATTATTGTGTGACTTACCATCGTTAGGATGCGCCATTGTTCCCTGGAGCTTCCACCTCTCAGGGAATAGTGTCCTATTAAGACCTGTAGCCCTCATTGTTCAGGCATCAGTTTTACATTTTCAGCTAGATTCATGGACCCAAGAATCACATATTTCACTGACCTTTGATTTTATATACATAAGAAAGGGGGCATGTGATTGTAAAGAAATTGAGTCATGGATATTCAAAGTCTAGGACAGTGGTGGCAAACCTGTGGCACACATGTTATTGTGTTTTTCTGTTAAGACAAAGGATTCTATGGGCCGGGGATTTAGCTCAGTGGTTTCACCGCCTGCTGCACAAGCGCAAGGACCCAAGTTCGATCCCCGGTACCAAAAAAAAAAAAGATAAAAGATGCTAGTGTAGGAGTTGTTTTTTTTCTAAGCTAAAACCTCAGTGCTCAAGTTTATTTGCAATGTTGCACTTTGTGATATATAAGTGTGTTTTGGGTTGCAGTTTGGCAGTTGTTCTCTAAAAGTTTTGCCATCACTGGTCTAGGATATGCTTACTGAGAAATACTCATCTTACTTGCAAGGAAATTTAGGTGCACTCAGAAAAATATAAAAATACAATAAGAAGAATAAAAATCTTGAGTTTAGATAAAAATGATACAAATGTTAGTCTCATCAAATTTTTCATTTACCAAATGGAGATTATAATAACTTTGGTGGATAGTGAAAGGGGTAGCAATTTATGCATTGGCTAACATAAAGGTCTTTAGTACATGATAACTATTATTATTAATGTAATTTTTAAAATGTAAAATCAGAACATTGTTTCTGTACTTAATTTTTCCGTTAGGGAAAACATAAGTTCTTCCCTATAATATAGTTATGCTGAATTAGTTACCAGTTACTTGGATTCAAAACTCTGTCATAGGGGTCGGGGATTTAGCTCAGTGGTTCGGCCACCTGCCTCACAAGCACAAGGACCTGCGTTCGATCCCTGGTACCAAAAAAAACCAAAAAAACAAAAAAAGCTCAGTCATAAATCATATTCTAGGTAGAAATATGCATTAATTGCTACTTTAAGAGATTTCACAAATATGACTTTTGTGGTATAAGCAGCTTTGGAGTCATTTCCTCTGTTCCACTCCATTGCTTTTTACTGCAACTACTACAAAATAAATGTCTTTTAAGATATATTTCCATGCTATGGTCTTGCCTTCTCTTGGAACCAACTTATCATTACCTATTAAGTCATCTTTTTTGAGGACAGGACAATTGAAATAGTGCTATTTCCCTTTATCCTAATTATATTCTCAAAGCGACAAAACTTATTTAGAAGATAATGTGGAATGAACTGTGTTCCTCCAAAAGATGCTGAAGCTCTAACTCCAAGTAACTATGAATGTGATTTTCATTGTAAATGAGATCTTTGAAGATGATCAAGTTAAGGTGAGATCATTAGGGTGAACCTTCATTCAATTTTGCTGGTGTCTTATAAAAAGGGCAAATTCATACATAGAGTCAGACATACACACAAGGAGGGTGCCATTGACTATAATGGTAGACATCCTTTTCATCGAGAAGCGAAGAATGCTGAAGATTGCCAGGAATCCACCAGAAGCCAGGAAAAAGGCGTGGAATAGATTCTCCCTCATGGTCCCCAGAAGATTCCAACCCTACCAGCACCTTGGTCTTAGACTTCTAACCTCCACAATTGTGAGACAATACATAGTGGCTTGATCTACTTAATTTGTGGTACTCTGTTACAGCATTGCTAACAAATGAATACAGAAGGCCACCATATTTAAATTTTTTCTTATGCTCATGTTAATTTTTCTTATATCATCACTAAAATTGAAAAATATGTATGTATTACAGAACTTGTATATCTCTGAAAATATGTCCCTAGGCCACAAGCATCTACAGTTTCCAGTCTGAGAAACAATGTAAAACAGAGTTAATAATATCAATACCACATGTTACACATCCACCTCCCTGTCTCACAGTCAATGTAAATCCAAAGGCAGAAGACTGCATTATAAGCTGTTGGGCATTATGCCAGATCCATACAAAAAACATGTATTCTAAAGGGCAGAGTTCAGAGAAAAACATCCTAATGATGTGTTTTTTCAAAGCAGTCACATCCATTACACTGGAACCCTTCCTCATGGTCCGGCAAGGCCACACACTGGTTACCATTTACCAATATTGCAATGAGTTACTGTGGCATTGGAGGCTGACTTTGGTTTTACAGTCTTAGAGGAAAAAAGTTTTAAAAACCACCAAAAAATTTGAGAAGAAAATGTGATCTCCATCAGTTTGTTTCCTGCAGTTAGCTTATTTGTTTAATTCTGGGCAAGAGATATTGCTTCCTAAGATTTAAAGGTTTTTTTCTTAATTCCGAATGCTTTGGTCTGAAGCCTTGAGGCTCTCCCGCACACTGTTTAGCTATATTTAGAACAAACCAAACACATGCAATTCTTTAGAACTAAGTACTTCTGCCAGTGGACCCTGGAAAATTGCTAACCCCCAAATAAAACAATACTGCTTTCTTTAAATACTTCTGCTTACACTTACAGTGAGAAGATATTGACAGCCCGCGTCAGTTTGAGTGACTGAAAATAAACAGAAGTGAAGAAAGCAGGGACTTTTGCTATTAAAGCCAGATTTATTTAGAGGAAATATATGACAAGTATCATTATTTTCTCAAATAGCAATCTCACAATATCTCACCCATGAAGAGAAGTTATGATGTCATTTTCACGACTTCTCAAGGCTTGTTAACAGCTCTTCCCCATCAGATCCTACTGATCACTGATGCTGAATTGAACCCAAGGCAGGAGAGAAAAGACATTTTGGTTTACTTATAGAAACATAAATAAGAAAAGGAAAAGAAAGCAGAAGTGAAAGTGATCGCATCTCTAACTTTGCCCTAGACAAGGAGCAACATCTGCAAATACTGGGCAAGTCCACCATAGGGCATCCTGTTTAGGAACAGCAGGAAATTCCAGCAAGTGGCCTTTCTATTTTTCCCATAACTCTGGACCTACCACAAGTTCAAGGTTAAGAATGTGGGCAGGGGGTGAGAAGATGTATGTTCTCATTCTGATCCGAATGTTCAAAATTCATAAACTAATAAGCCTTCTAGGCCTCCGTTCTTCTATCATATTATCACATTTGGTTACAAACTCTCTTAAGTTTTATTCCACTGTTACATTTTGGAGGAGGAAATCCAATTATCCAACTAGTATTTGCCCATTAAATTTGCTTTAATGCTCTGTTGAACCAGCTGTTCTTATAGTCCTTTTCAACAATTCCATTCTTTCAAAGTTTGGGTTCAACCTTTATTTTTACATGTAAAATCATATAATTTATGAAAAGACATCATTTTAAAAATGAAAGCTTGCAAATATTTTACTGAAAACTATGAGTTGCTACATATTTAAAGTCCACCTCAAAAATAGAGGGGAATCCATACACCTGATGTTGAGAATATTTGCAGGCAGTCTATTAGCATATATCAGACCTCAGACTATTTTATTTAAATGATGCTGAAGATGTAGCTCAGTAGCAAAGTGCTTGGTTGGCATGCGTTAGGTCCAGAGTTCAATTCCCAGTACTGGAAAAAATAAAGTTTATTTTGTTTATGATCCACACTTTTGTAAAGGAAGCTTGAGCAGAAATCACCAAGAGGGCTGCAAACAACCATTCTCCCATGCTATAGTTCTTGCTTACAATCTGTCTTTTTACACTTGTTGAAAACCTTCTGTCTTGAGGTGGTAAGTTTGCTAAAATTCCTGAAGAAGTTAGAAAGGAATAACTGTATGGAAATTGAAAATCACCTGGGACTTACTTGAAATGCTGATTTCCAGTGTTATGATCAAGGAGTTTTAAAAAAGAACTTCATAAGCAGTGGAATAGATTATACAACCCAGGAATAGGCTAAAGTAACCATGGAACTTTAATATATGAGTAATGTGGCTCTTAAATCATTAGGGCAAAAATGAACTTTTAGTAAATAATGCTGAGACAACCAGTTTACCATTTTTTAAAAGATAAGAGTAAATCTCCACCTCATACCATACGTAAGAATAAACTACTACTAAATCAAGAATGAGATCATACAAATACTTGAAATAAGTATCAATGAATTTCATTTTATCCTGGCTGTAAGGAAAGGTTTTCCGACTATGACTAAAACCCAGATGCAATAAAAAAATTCCCACATGTTTCTTTTGCAGGTTGTCCCAAGAGGTACAACAGAAAGATATCATAGAGATATATGGCTAAGAAAATATATTCATATATCATGTCTGTTAGGCTTATGTAAAAATTTCATAAAATTTTATGATACACATTCTCTTCTTTAGTCTTTTAGTTTCCCAAAAGACAAGGCATCTCCTGTGTTCTGCTTCACTCTTATCTTGCCCTCTTAATATCTCCTAACTTCAGCAAGGAGACAGGGTTCAGCTCAGGAAGACAGGGTTTGTCCAACATTTACCAAGGTCAGGTTAAGGTCTTTGGATGTTTTTACTATCTCTGTGAAATTCTCTCCTTTGACTCACACTGTAAATGACTCTATCAAAGGTGCTTCTGAGATCTGCTGTGTGTCTTAGGCAGGTTAAAACTTTTCTTACCTCTTCTGAGAAAATGTCAGTCTCCAAGGAAACATAAAACTTGTCACTTGAATTCATCAACCAGACCAGAAAAAAAAAATCATTCCTCCAACTCCAGTCAATACTTATTAGCAGAAGAATGCAGAATGGCTTTGTAGCTAAGTATCATTTTCAAAGCAGAGAATTGCATAGCTTTACATGAAGAATTTAATTACAGTTTACATATGCACTTGTAAGACTTGCCAGATTTCACTTGTTGAGTCAGCAATAACATTACCACTGAACTTTTCCTTAAAGAAAAGGAAATGTACTCAGAAGTGACTAGGATTCCAAACAGTCAGAATCATCAGGGAGTTGAACCCAGCATTTATATATGCCTTTTTTGTGACAACAAACTGCTGAACTGCTGAATTGGCTTGCTACTCTTCAGTTGGTTCCACCAGTTACTCTTTTCAAGGTTTTTTTCCCTCATGAAGCTCTTGGAAACTTTCCCTTCTATAGGATAAAATTAATGATATTTGCCATTGTCCCAGTGGTGACTGTGAAGGAAAATTTTCCTCAGAAGTATTGGGGTTGTAAAATAAAGCAAGTTGTACATAGTGTGAAATAGAGAAATAATTCCATTTTCCTTTGTTATGGATAACCAATTATCTCAGCATCATTCAGTGGAGATCTGATGGTTACCCACTAATCTTCATCAGCAACTGTTATACATAGGGCTGTATATGAATTGTCCTCTATTCTATTCATTTCTTTCTCTTTGCTTACCCTTAAAATATACCACTCGTTCTAAATTATGTAGTTCCATAATAACTCTTGATATTTTGAAGGGCAATTGCCCCAAATATCACACACATACACACACACACACAATCACACACACACAGTCACACACATCTTATTTATATTCTTTGAGTTCTTTGCTGTTCTTGGCCCTGTGCTCTCTCATATAACGTTTAGAAACAACTTTTGAGTTCTACAAAATATCTTGGTGTGTTTTCATTGGACTATACAAGATCTGTCAATTTCTTTGGGGAGACTTGACATCTTTAAAACATTAAGTAATCCCTTTCTTCAAGAACATATATCTCTACTTAGTTCTTTTTTAATATCTTTCAATAAAATTTTATATTTTATTCAAAAGTTTCCATGTGAACTTAGATTTAATTCCTAGGAGGATAGATTAGATAGATAGATGATAGATAGATAGGTGAGCCTATATTACCCAGGACAAATGATATATGTAGATAGAATGATAAATACATTGATACATACATATGCAAAGAGAATTACTGGGACAAAATTCTTCTTTGGAATTTCACTTTTTATTTTCTATTAATATAGATGAATTCAAATTACTTTTATATATTAATTTGACACTCAACATTGTTTTTAAGTTCCTTAATTTTAAAATTTTCCTGTTGTTTCTTTTGGAATTTCAGGTCCACACCATAGCATCTATGGATAATCACAGATTTAGTTCCTCCTTCCTGTATATCTTTTCTTTTTCTTCTGTTATAGTTCATTTTGCTTAGTGGATGCCTAGTATATCTTTTTCCATCCGATTTCTTTGAACCTTTTTATATCATTAAATTTTAACTATGTCATATGTATGCAATATATTATTGGATTCTATTTTCTGTATAGTGTATTATTTTTAAATAACTAAAAATAATTTATTAATTATTGATCTACAATGATTCATGCTATTATTTTATTTCATTATATTTGTCCTTTCCCCCTTTTTCTACATCCTAGTCTTTCTTCTCTTATTTTTTTCCTTCTTGAGTGGTTACACTAAAATACTTGAATAAGGTAATTTAATGCAACTCAGTGTATAGTTAACCATACGTTTGTCATCTGGATCAAAACAAGAATTATTTACCACTCTTCATTATTCTCTGTATATTTCTTGTTCAATATTTTAGCTTTCTTTTTTAACCTATACATAGGATATTTTTCTTCTACATAATGAATATTTATTTAGATAAACATGTATACCAAGTTTTTGGCTTACAGTCCCTCACATCTAAAAAGCTTCAGTTTGTGATTATTTTTTTTTCTAAATACATTTCTTAGAAATTCTTTAAGTTAAACTATATAGGTAACATTTTTACTTGCATTTTTTGCTTTGCTCTTGAGAGGTAGATTTCTAAGATAGTCTTAAGTCAACAGTAAATTCTTTTTAGAATTTAAAAAATATAGTTTTACTCTCCTCTGCTTTCTATTGTTGCTCTCCAGATGTCAATTTTTAATGTTATTTATTAATTTGTAAGCAGTTTTCCTTCATCCTTTGCTGCTGGTAAGGTCATTTGTTTTTGTTCTACAGCTTCACAATGATGTGTCCAAGTACATCTTGCTTTCTATTTGTCTGCTTGAGATTCAGTAGTGGACTTCCAGAAACTGAGGACTTGTTCCTTTTACAATTCTGGAAAATGTTAAGCCATTACCTCTTACCAAATGTTATAAACTCATGGACAAACATAAAGATATGTAGAAGGAAGTATAAATAATAAGTCAATAAAGGATATAAAAATTGTCAACTCATCCAAAAGAAAGCAGAAAGAAAAATCTGGCTGAGGAAAAGTGAGAAGAAGGAAAGAAAGGAAAGGAGGTAGGGAGGTAGAGAGGGATAGGGAGGGAGATAAAAGGAAGGAAGAAGGAAAAAGAAATCATAAAATGGCAGATGAAAGATAGAAAATAGTGAGATAGTATATTTTAATAAAATTATATTGAGAATCACTTTGAATCCAGATGACTTAAATTCCCAATTTAAAGACAAAGATTTGCAAACCAAGGACAAAGCCAAGATTCCACTGTAGGAGTATGTTCCTTACAAGAAACAGTGGGACCATTCTAGCTTCTGCAGCCCATTTCTTTTAATATCTTCCCCTGTAATGATTAAAGAAGACAGGGAAACAGATGGTTTCACATAAGAAGTTGACCTGGGTCTGGGTTCATGTTTCAGTGGTACACATTTGCTTAGCATGAGTGAGGGTGAGGCCCTGAGTGCCATCATCAACAAAGCAAAATAATAGTAATGATAAATAATAATAACAATAATAATAATAATGATAGAAGGAGAAAAAGAAGAAGGGAGGGAGGGAAGAAGAAAAAGAGGAAGGGGAAGGAGAAGGAGAAGGAGAAAAAAGCTTTTAGGATTTCTTCCTAACTTCATAGATCACCCAATTCTCTAGATAGACAGCAGAGATCCCCTGGGCCAGGGATTTAGCTCAGTGGCACTGCACCTGCCTGGCAAGTGCAAGGTCCTGAGTTCGATCCCCGGTACCAAAAACAACCACAACAGAGATCCCCTAAAGTGATCTTTTCAAAAACTAGAAATAATTAATAAATTACTTTGACTCAGATACTCTCCCTTTTCCATCATTAACTTCTAATTCAATAGGATATTGCTAAGTATTTATTTCATTTCCTTTCAGCAGAATTTATGTATAGGGTTTATACTGGACCATTAAAACATTATTCTTTCAGACATCTAAACCTAAGTCTATGGATAGTTTACACAAAAGCAGAAAATTAATAAAAACTCACAAACTTCACATGAAAGAGAGAAGCAAACTCTTGACCAGTTACATGATAAGAAAATTAACAGAATTACCCATTCAGTGGACTCTAACCATAGTGACTCTTTTTAAAATGAAGGAAATAACATTTCTTTATGTCTTAGCTATTTTTCTTTTGTTGCTGAGACAAAATACCCAACACTCAAAGTTAAAGGGAAAATGGTTTATTTAGCTCACAGTTTGTACAGGTTTCAGTTCATAATCGGCTGGCTCCAAGGCAGAGTAGCACATGACAGAGGAATGTCACAGGGGAGAAACAGTTCAAGGAGCTCCCATGGTAGCAAAAGCAACAAGGGAACATTACAGCATCTTTCACCTCCTTGTATCTTATCCAGACTACTGGGATTAGGGTGGTGCCAAATCAATCAGTGTACTGGTTTAGTAATCACACACCATTAATTCCAGCATCACACACTCTAGATTCAGCCACCTCTGAAAAAGCCACCTATGACTGCATGAGGCTTTGGGGGAACATCTAGACCCAAACCATAATACTTCGTTAGAAAAAATAATTAGGGCTAGCAAACCTAAGACCTCAGAATGGAACTGAACTTAAGGGAGAATTTTGGTATAACATTAATGAGTACCAATTAGAGTAACATCAAATGTTTCCACCAACTTAAAAACAAGAATCTAGGAGACAGACCCTTTGCAGCTTTTCAGAGCTAAAGGAAGAGGTTAAATTGTACACATGGAAATTAATTAGAAAAAAATCACAAACACTTATCACACACCATTGTTACACTGATTTACTATGGAGGAGAAAGTATCTGGAAAAAACAACTTTCGAGTGATGCCCAAAAACTTACTATATCATTATAATTTTTTTCACTCATTGAATGATTTGTTTAATTGTCCATCTCCCTACCAGGCTGTGAGATCTACTTGAGAAGAAAGATATCTCTCATATTCTCCCAATGTGCCCCTGCCTTTGTTAAAGGATCAAGACACTTGTGAGGTGGGAAAGACATGTCACATATGTTGTGTCCTCCTCATTATGCTTAAGCCACTCTAAAATATTTACATTCAAACCATCATTGAGGCCAGTGCTTTAGTTAGATTTATGTTGCTGTAAGAAAATACAAGCAAGTAAATTAATTATTTGTCTCACAGCTCCAGAGTTCGGACAAGAACTCTGGGCGAGAGGTTGTCCAAGACTGAGCAACCACATTGCTTTGGGACTTAGGTGAGTCCCACATTATACTGGAAACATGTGGCAGAGAAAATTGCATGCATCATGAACCAGGAAGCAGAGAGAAACAGAGACCAGGGTCCCACATCCTTTTTGAAGAATGCTTCCAATGACCTAAGGAACCCTCACGATGCCCCAGCACCTCCCAATAGCATCACCAGGGGACCAAGCCTTTATCATATTGACTTCTGGGAGACATTCAACATGCAAACTATAGCAGCCATCTAAGCAATATTGGTGTAAGATGCTCACTGCTTTAGCTGATCCTGACAAAAAATTCAGACCTAAATTCTGACACTGCTCACCAGCCTGAAATTTTTAACTCAAAAAGAAATTAAAAATAAAAATTCAAGCACTAATTGAGAATATTTGAGTACATAATTAGCCTTTCAACCGGTAGAATAAGGAGCATCCTTCTGTATTAATAGGGTTTCTGTTGTAATTAGGGCATATAATAAATACCCAAGGAGTTCAGTGGCTTATAAAAAATGTTTCATTTGGGCTTGGGATTTAGCACAGTGGTTCCGGCACCTGCCTTGCAAGTGCAAGGTCCTGAGTTCTATCCCCAGTACCAAAAAGAAAAAGAAAAAAGAAAAAAAAATGTTTCATTTGTTTTACTCTAACATCTCTAGAAGACTGAAGCTTTCTAATCTCATCTTTGATTGGTAGTATTTAGCTTTAGACTGCCAGCTGCATTTAAGTTTCCAACTGATCATTAACTAGCATCTACATAAGACAGATTCTATTTGTGAAGCAAGGCAGATGTTTAAGAGACTAAACCAAAGAAGGTATCATATTTATACCTTTATGGACATCACATTGACTCCCATTCCTTCAGCAAAAACAAATCACATGGCCAAGATTTTCAACAATGGATTGGAGAAATAGCCTCTGCATACTCTTGGGAGAAATACTACAATGTCCATAGCATAGGGTTGGGCATGGAGTTCTGTAACAGGGAGACAGTGCAAATTGGGAACTATTGTTTAATGCATCATTTAGAACTTCTATGTTTTAATTGAAAGAGAAAAAAATCAATAAATCAGAATCATATATATGAGGGAAGTTACCCCTAAACCCGGCAAAACTGTAAATATTGAAAAAATAATTCACAGAACCCATAGTTGAATCTAAGATAGATTCTACTTTCCTTCTCTAAGACAAATACAAGCCATTTATCCCCTAAATCCCTTCTCATAGTACCTCAGACACTCTCTTTGAACACATCAAGTCTACCCTCTGCTAGACATATTCATACTTTCATTCTTCACTTACATAACTACCTACAGTTCGGGTTTCTGCTGAGATGCTACCTTTTTGTGAAGCCGTTTCCTCCCTCTCCACATCTCCAAACTTAAGTCAGAACTTAATTATAATATTTTGCAGTATTTTTCAGACCTGTACCCTGTTTTATTTTGCCCATCACATTCTGCAATGATACGGTTTTGTTTCAATGTCTTTCTTTTTCAGGAGCCACTTGAGGGCAGGACTGTGACTGTGTTTCCACCACTGTTGCTAATGTTATCCCTTGACAGATGATTAAAAAAAATTATTTGTTGACTCATTTTTTTACAAATGACAATTTCTTGGGCTGGGGATTTAGCTCAGTGGTTCCAGCACCTACCTAGCAAGCGCAAGGTCCTGAGTTCAATCCCCAGTACCAAAAAAAA
>NW_004624741.1:7280407-7299928 GCF_000247695.1 Heterocephalus glaber | reverse complement strand
TTTATGGCTGAGTAGTACTCCATTTTATTAAAAAAACACATTTTCTTTATCCAGTCTCCAGTTGATGGGCATTTGGGCTGTTTCCAAGTTTTCGTTTGTAATACACTATATCAATAGAGCCAAGGACAAAAACCATATGATCATCTCAATAGATGCAGAAAAAGCATTTGAAAAAAATCAAACATGCATTTATGATTAAAACCCTACAAAAAATGGAATAGACAGTCTCTACCTCAATCTGAAAAAAGCCATCTATGGAAAACCAACAGCCAATATCATAGTAAATGGTCAAAAACGGAAATCCTTCACACTAAAATCAGGAACAAGACAAGGATGTCCACTGTCACCATTCCTGTTCAACATAGTTTTAGAAACATTTGCCACAGTAATTATACAAGAGAAATAAATAAAAGGAATAAAGATAGGAAACGAAGAAGTCAAATTGTCATTATTTGCAGATGGCATGATACTCTATAGAGAATACCCTAAGAACACCATCAAAAGTATTCTAGACTGAATAACCAAATTCAGTAAAGTGGCTGGATACAAAGTCAACACACAAAAATCAATAGCTTTCCTCTACATGAACAAGCAACTCACTGAAAGAGAAATGGGGCAAACAACTCCTTTCACAATAACATCCAAAAAACTGAAATACCTAGGAATCAACCTAACACAAGAAATCAAAGACCTCTACTCTGAAAACTATAGCACTTTGAAAAGAGATATTGAAGATGATATCAGAAAATGGAAAGACATCCCTTGGTCCTGGGTAGGAAGAATCAACATAATGAAAATGGCCATACTTCCAAAACTGCTATATACATTCAATGTAATCCCAATTGAAATCCCAGCAGCATACTTCACAGACGTTGAGAAAACAATCCAAAAATGCATTTGGAAGAAGAAGAGATCCAGAATAGCGAAAGCAATTCCAGGCAACAGAGACATGTCAAGGGGTATCACAACCCCCAACTTGAAACTATACTACAAAGCTACTGTGATTAAAAAAAAAAACACCATGGTACTGGCAAAGAAACAGACATGAGGACCAGAGGAACAGATTAGAAGATGCAGCAACTACTCCAGACATACTCAGCTATCTCATCTTTGACAAAGGAGCCAAATACCCTCACTGGAGGAAAGACAACCTCTTTAATAAATGGTGCTGGACAGTTTGTAACAGCTAAAGCTTGGAAGCAGCCCAAGTGCCCATCAACTGGAAACTGGATAAAGAAAATGTGTTTTTTTTTATAAAATGGAGTACTACTCAGCCTTAAAGAATGAAAAACTAGAGTCATTTATAGCTAAATGGATGCATATCAAGGCCATACTCTTAAGTGAAATAAATAGGACACACATCTATAAATACCAAATAGTTTCACTAGTGTGAGAAACTGATAGTGTAAACAAGGGTTAACATGATTAAAATGAATAATTGATATTTTGAAATAGGAAAAAAGGTCCAAAGATGAAGGAGTGAAGGGAGGGGAAGGGGAAAGGAAAAGAGGGAAAGGAAAAACTATGAGAAAAGAAAAAAAATGGAAATGAAATCTATGTAAATAGGGAAGAGCAGAGGGGGTGAAGGGTGCACAGGTAATGGGGAAAAAAAATAAGAACCAAGATATGTCATGTACAGGTACAAACACCCAATGATAAATGTAAACGAATTATATACCTAAAATGTACCAATAAAGGAGCTAAAAGAATAAAAAATAAAAATAAAAATAAATGGTGCTGGAAAAATTGGGCTTCAACTTGCCAAAGATTAAAACTAGACCTATATCTCTCACCATGCACTAAAGTAAAATCGAAATGGATTAAAATCTAAATATTACAACAGAAACACTAAACCGGGTGGAAGAAAGTGTAGATAGAACTCTTGAACACATTGGTGTAGGAAAAGGTTTAAGAATAAAACCTCAGATACCAATAAACTAGCACAAACAAACAAGTGGGATCTCTTCTTACTAAAATGCTTCTGCACAGCAAGAGAAACCACCAGCAGTGTGAAGAGACAACCCACAATGTGGGAAAAAATTTTCACCACCTGTGCCACAGACAAAGGTCTACTATCTAGAATCTATAAAGAACTTAAAAGAAATCAGATCTCCCAAATTTAAAGACCCAATCCGAAAATGGTAATCTGAAATGAACAGACATTTCTCAGACAAAGAAGTAGAAATAGCAAATAAACACATGGAAAAAATGCTCAAAATCACTCGTCATTTGAGAGATGCAAATGAAAAAAGTGCTGAAATTCCATCTCACCCTAGAAAGAATGGCTGCCATCATGAAATCAACCAATAACAAATGCTGGTGGCACTGTGGGGAAAGAGGAACCCTACTCCACTTCTGGTGAGAGAGTAGACTGGTCCAACCACTGTGGAAATCAGTATGGAGATACCTCAAAGAACTAGGACTGGAAGTCCCATTTGACCCAACCATTTCCCTGCTGGGTATCTTCCCCAAAGAATTAAAAGAATCATACCACAGTGATATATGTGCACCCATGTTCATAGCAGCACAATTTATAATAGCTAAAAATTAGAAGCAGTCCAATTGCCCATCAACTGGAGACTGGATAAAGAAAATGTGTTTTTTTTATAAAATGGAGTATTACTCAGCCATAAAGAATGAGAAACTAGAGATGTTTATAGCTAAATGGATGGACATTGAGGTGATACTCTTAAGTGAAATAAATAAGACACATATGTGTAAATACTGAATAGTTTCTCTAGTGTGAGAAACTGAAAGTGTAAATAAGGACTAAAATGTATAATAAATAATGTGAAATAGGAAGAAAAGGTGCAAAAGGGAAGGGGAAGGGGAAGGGAAAGAAGGGAATGGAATTAATATGACAAAATGAAAAAATGGAAATAAAGTCTTTGTAAATAGGAAGGGATGTAGGGGTTGAAGGAAGGGCAGGGGAGTGGGGAAAAAATAAGAACCAAGGTTGATTATGTAAAGGTGCAAATTTCCAATGATGAATGTCATTATATTGTGTACCTTAAATGTACCAATATAATTAATTTTAAAATATGCTACTGCAACTTTTGATCATCACAAATTCTTTTTTCAAGAAATTGCATTCTCCCCAATTTAAGGGTTTATAAGAAAAATGCCCACCTGCATGGGACTATCTGACTGGGAAATCTTTCACATTGGCAAATGAAACACTAAACAAATGCCTTTTTGTAAATGAAGTATATTAAATGGTTCTGCTTTTCTAAAGCCCAGTAAGTGCCTTGAAACATATTCACAAAGTCAGAATTAAAGGGGATCTTAGAAACTCACTCATAGAACCCACAGTTTTAAAAATGTAGGACTGACTTGCAAGATTAACTGGCAATGAAAAGAGCCACCACCACATGGCAGGTGTTTTGTGTTTGTGCCTGTTTGAGCCACCAAACTGGAGGGAGTGACTTCAGACATCTGCTCAGGGTTCTAGACAGTGATGCTTCTTAAACATATTATGCAGCTTCCATATTCCCCATCCTTCCAAATTTCCAGCCATATAAATATCCACCCTCTTGTGAGAATCCTTCATCCTTCTCCCCTCTTCTCTCTCTTCCTTTCTTCTTTTTAACATACAACAAATATTTCTTGATTGCCTACTGTAGACATATGATGAGGTCCCAGGTGATTGCTGTTGTCCCTACCCTTGAAGAGTTTATGGTCCAGAACTCTGGGATCCAAGATGGCAACAACTAACCAGGAGCAGCTATTTAAATTTAAATGAATTTAAATTAAAAAGAATTACAGTTTTAGTCCTTCATTGGACTAGCCACCTTTCCAGTACTCAAAAGCCACAGTGCAAATGTAGAATATTCAGATTCTCATAGAAAGGTTTATTGGATGTGCTGAACCAGAAGGGAAAGATAGAAAACTCAGCCATCACAATGCAGGCAGTTGTTCTTTGATAAGGGAAGTTTGGGAAGCACTGTAGTGCAGAAAAAGTATTAAGATGGTGATGGGAAAGTGTCAAGAAATAAACACACATATTTATTCCAAAGACTCTATTTGTAGTAATTTCTGGCTGTCTCTCTGACCTTCTCCCTTTACCTGTCTCTTCTCCTCCTCTTCCTTCTTATTATCTTAGTTGGTGGGAGCATAATACTTCACATCCCAATAGACATTTAAAATAAAATGCCACCTCCTCAATCCCGCCCAATCTATTCCTCAAGTCGTTTCTCAGTGACTAAATCTCCCAGCTTAATTCTTACCCATTCAAAGCAAAATACCTCCAACAAATGTTCTAGAGAAAGCTTTTTATCCTAGGCATGACCTCGTGGTCTCTGATACCAAATGACCAGGTCAGGCCTGAGAAGTTGGAAGTTTATTAGGTTCTCAAAAGGGGGTGCTTGCTTTGAGCTCCTGTAACAATACAACAATCTCTTCTGTCTGGCTACACAGGCAATCAACTAATTATGAGATCTGTTTACTTACTGCTTTTTAAATATTCTAATCATCCCATAAACATCTCCAGAGCCAAGAGTTAACTCAAACACAGGTGCAGAAGAGCTAACACAAAGGAAAAGAAATAATATACAAGATCAAGTGAGAAATCAGACCCTTTATAGTTTGCTTATGTAATGGCTGTTGTCATGTTCATAATGGACACACCAGAAACAAATATGTGACTATAGAAAATCCCTGCTTGGTCAGATTGGGTTTGGTGATGCTAAATAGAGAGTTAAAAGTGCATTCAAAGAATACTTTTTAAAGTAAGAGTTTTATTACATTCATTTTGGGTAAGCAAATAAGAATCGACAGGTCTTTGGGGGCACATTTTCTTTTCAAAAATGGATTATGGTTATTTAAACTATCAAAGCAATTATTTGCAGATAAAGGCCTTCAAAGTGCTTTCATATCTTTTATTTAGTGACACTGTCCTAACCTAAAAGCAGTTTCACTTATGCCATTCAATTATATAGCAAATTTTTCTTCATTTTTAAAAAGAGTTTAGGGCCGGGGATTTAGCTCAATGGTTCTGGCACCTGCCTCACAAGCACAAGGTCCTGAGTTCAATCCCTGGTACAAAAAAAAAAGAGTTTAGCTTAATTCTAGGTTATTTCTGAAGGATCACAAATCAAAATGATTGCAATGCAAAATAGTGTAAATGCAAAATTTGTATTACTCAAGATAACTATGAATCTCAGATATTCTCCTTTTGCCCTTCCAGATCATTGTGTGTCTCCTCTCTGCTCTGCATTCCCAAAGCTGACTTCTGTGGAGGACACAAAGGAGTGACCAGGTTTGCCCACTGGGAGGCATGGAGTGATTGAGGGAGGGGATAGAAAGGAATCAGGGTATTTCCCCCAGCTCCCTTATTTCCAGCTTTGGCTTTGCTCTCTGTTTGGTGGCCCTTTTCTCATGAACACAGCCACTATAGCTACAGCTCTTTTATATTCTGCTAACTTTTCCCTCCCCTTCCGTTTTTAGGACAAGGGTAATCAATATTCCCCACCTCGCCGGCATTAGTACCCCCAGATGGTTACCATCCCACTGGTTTTCCTTAACCTGTTGTAAATGTGTAAATAACCCTATCACTAGTCTCACAATTCCCCATTCAAGGAGGCCGTCTGTTTTCTGCTACGATACTGATGGGAACAAGCCTCACTGGAAAGGTCTTACTACGAGATCCATCTGCCCTTATGGAATGTAACTAATGCCTCCAGTCTTAGATGGGAAGACAGTGAACTTCAGGTGCCATCTCAGATTCTTGAAGCCCACAAACTCAGTAGAAATGAAGTAAACAGGTAGGATGCCAAACCAAAATTATGCTGTGTCTCAGCCTGAGGTGGTCAAGAAGTAAATTAAAGGAATAAATAATGTACCAATTCATTACTCCCTTGTCTGCTTGTGTTCATCTCCAAAGATGTCCTCCTTCTCAGGAGTCATTCTGGAGGATTTGAGCAGAAGCATGATGGGTGCCTACCACTCCAACACCCTTTCCTTGCCACAGCTCAAACAGCAAAAGACTTTTAGTTTTTTCTTGAATTGTCCAAGCACATCCTGTCTCAGGATTTTGCATCTTTCTTTAAAAGGTGAAGGACCTCATTTCTCTCTCTCTTTTATTTTTTACTGCATTTTCATCAAAGGCTAGTACAAAAATGATGTTCCACTAATTAACTTATTAATAAATAAATGAGTGAATGAATTCATGAATGAGGATCACATGCTTTATGAGTCAACCAAAGAAAAAGTTTAACCGCAGTGAGCGATTCTTTCCAGTGGTCTTTAACCTAACTGAGGAGATAAAGCGACTACTTAAAATATTAATCACAAATTGACCTGTTCTTAAAATGTTCTGAGCCATTTCATTGCTGTCCTCCATCGGAGTGGGTCTTGAGTAGTAAATTACTTATTACAAATCAGATGTGCACAGAGTTGTCCTAGCTTCTGTTGTGTGACCCCATCCCTAGGATTCTGAGTCACCACCTCCCACTATTGTTACTCCAGACTTATGTGTGGCAGTAGCTGCCCGAGGCTGCCTCAACTTCCAGTGTTTGCTCCTTCAATTCTTCCAACACTGTAGCTAGTTTCCATAACAAATTTCTTTTATTTAACAACCAGTAATATAATAGGTTTTCATCACAGGACAATGACTGAAACATAAAATTTTTTTTAAATAAATAAACTAAGCTTTTCTGTTTTTAGGTTAGTGCTTCTGTGACTTTGTTTAATACCATAGGTATAACAGGATGATAGTCAAGACCTATAATGTTAAAACTTAGTTTGGCCACAAGTTGTGCAGTAGACACATTTGTAGCCAAAGTGCAAATGCCTTTGGCTCCTCCTGCTGCAGTATGACAAACTAACTTGCTAATTACAGAATCAGAGTATACATTCGAGCATACAGCAGGTCAGGAGACCTAGATAAGTAATTAATCCTTTAAGTTTCTTACTGCTTCTGCCTGTGTAACAAATTACCACACATTTAAGAGCTTAAGCATACATATTAATTTCTGAGACATATTTAGAAATGCATGTATTGATTTTATACACACATACACATACATACATACACACGTATGCATACACATAATGCTAAAGGTCAGAAGTGATCAATGAGTTTCACTGGGCTAAAATTAAGGTATTGGGTGGGGATTTAGCTCAGTGGCCACCACACCTGCCTCACAAGTGCAAGGACCTGAGTTTAATCCCTGGTACCAAAACAAATAAATAAATAAATAAAAATTAAGGTGTTAACAAACCTGCCTCCCTTCCCAGAGGCTCTAAGAATTCATTTTCTTGCCTTTTCCTCCTTTTAGAGACTGCCCACATTCCTTAGCTTGTGGATCCCGCCTTTCTCTCCATCTTTAAAGCTGATAGTAGACAGTCAAATCTCCCTTACCTTGTGACACGGACTCTAACATCCTTGTCACACATCTGTCTCTCATTCTCTTGCTTCTCCTCTTTTACTCATAAAGACCCTGTGATGACATTGGGCCCACACACAAATCTGGGATAATCTCTCCATATCAAACTTCATACCTAAGTACCACGCAAAGTCCCTTCTTCTGCAGGATGCATCTTCACATGTTATAGGGACTGGAATGTGGGTATCTTTGAGGGGGCATTACACTGCCTATTACAGCCTCATCCTGGGATCAGCCCCTGCGCAATGACTGGCAGGCCCTGATGTATAAACACTCCAGCCCCTTGCTTCACAGCTCAGACAACTTTGAGATGTGTGTTTTACCCTGGCTCTCAGAGTTTCCCAGAAGGATTATATTTCAGTTCAATGCAGTGATGAACTGTTGGATAGACATCATTTCTTCACTGGTTGCCTTGCTTACTCTTTTTGCTTCTCCAACTAAAATTTTCTGACACTTTACAAATAAGTTTTCTGCACTAAAATGCTTCTCCCTGGGTCTTCCTCTTGGGGAGCCCAAACTAAAATACTGTGGATTTGGATTATACTTTATTCAGGGTCCTTGGAGAAAGAGCTACAATATCATCTCCACGGATTTTCTCCCAACAAATGAATATACACAAGAAAGGAATAAAATATGGAAATATTTTGGAAAACCCTTAAACAAGGGTATGTAGATGCATGGTGTCTTGGTCTAAATCTAGGTAACTTTTTTTTCATACATTGAAATGGTGAACTTTAGTCAACACTTCTAGAGCAGTGGTTCTGCCCTGAGGGCAATTTTATCTACTAGAGACATTTGGGAATATATGGAGACATTGTTTTTATTGTTAAATGTAGGGGGATGAGGAATGCAGCTGGTGTCTAGCCAGCACAGACTAGGAATGCTACACACTTTTAAACTTCACTTATCCAGTCAAAAAGATCAATAGTGTCACTCCTAGGAAGCCCTGCTTTTAAGTCAGAAGATTAATCTGATTTATGTCATTATTAGGTTTATAATCACCAAAATTATTTTTCTAATCCCAAAGTTTTGGTTACTCCTTTCCTTCTTTGAGAATTGATTTTTACCTCAATCATTGAAAAGAAAAACCAGTATAGTAACGCTTTAATGTCATTCTTCATGTACACCTTTTTTTTTGTTACTGTTGCATTTGTTAATGTTCTTGTTACAGAAATAGAAAACTGCATTGCAGACGCATCCCAATGCAATTTTCTAACTACATCGTAAAGGTCACAATTATATGGCAAACGGAGGTCAGTTCCCATCAAACCCAGGTTCTACCTTGCCCAATGGAATAGTGAAGAGTTGAACTCACCTAAACTCCTTTTGGTTTTTCCCTGAACCATTTACTTCTGCTACAAACACAAAAGAACTAAAACTGAGGCAGTGGTTACAAGAAAATCTAAGCATTCGTATAAAATTTTTACTGGTTTTAATTGTGATTTCCATATTTCATTTTCATCTTTCTTCTCCCCTCATGCTTTCTTATATTCATTTAACTTCTTAATTCTCTCCATCATGTTCAACTTTCATCATTTTTTGTCCTATTCCCCCTTCATTTCTTTTGCTTTGCTCTTTTTCTTTTTGTCTCACTTCTTTTCCATCTTTTTTTCTGTCCTCAGAATCTCCCAGTTAACTGAAGGGCATTTGTAGCTGCCTTCCCTCTCCACCTCTGAAAACATGTAAATGGGAGCCATCTGGGCTTTTTCATGTTTCCTGTAAGGCCTGTCCCTGCATCAATCCCCTATTTTGACTGGCTGCACAAGAAGTCATTGTAAGCTAATTTTTCCCTAGGGCACTTCATCTACTTTATTGTTTTCTTCTTCATTAATGTCTTTTATTCAATAATGGACTAATTTTTAAACCTACACATGACTCCTAATGAATGTTTACTTAATTAAAACAATTAAACAATTATACCTTTTGCTTACAATTATAGAAACCTTGAGGATGAGGTAGTAAGGCTGCGACAATTAGGGATTTGAAATGAAAAGCACTGTTCTTGACATGAAGCAGATACTTAGTAAATTGGTGTTGCTGTTATATCACAATTGTAATTGTCTTTCTGTATATAGTCACAGACTGGGACACATAATTTGACCTAAAAAATGACTGCAACTTTGAGATATTTTGGCACTAAACTATTCTCAAATTATTCTCATGAAGTCGGGATTATTTAAATGTTGATATTTTAAAAGAACTTGCTACTTAGGGTCAAAGAAATCTTAAGAGGGCAGAGATCTTATATTTAAGATTTATTTTTATCTTATATTTAAGATAAATGCCCTTTCCATTTTCCAATTTTTGTCTCTTAGTATCTCTTCCTCCCTTCTATATTTGCTTTCTTTATTTTCTCTAGCATCTTTTGCATCTTTATCTTCTTCATGTAGCTATTATGATCCTTGTTTCTCTGATGTAGAAACAAAGGCACTGACACTCAGACAAATGAAATTTGCCTAGAATCATGTACACTGCAGGTGGAAGAGTCATTTCCAACCCAGGTCTCTCGAATTCCAAAGTCTGTGATCTTTTCATAAGAGTTCATTTGAAGGATCACACATCCCACTTGCTTCTCTGCGCCATATAAATTTGCTTCTCCAGGTGGTCACACAGTGCCCCTTCTCTATGTGTACACATCAACAATCTCTCCTTTAATTACTTTGCTGGAGATATTCTGATTAGTGCATTTTAATTACCAAATTTGGACTTAGTGAAGAACTTTTCCAAGAATTGAAGACAAATCCATGTATCCTAGGAAAAAAATGACTCTTCCATTTATGGAAGCTCTGGTTGAGGAGTTTGACCTGAAATTCAGTGATCAACCAGAAAGATTAATGATGAACAAAAGCATTCTTTAAATTATTTGGAACTTTTCATCAGTATATTATGTATGTGTACACACAACATGTTTTACATGTATACAGATGTGTGTATAACATGCATATATGTACGTGTGCATATATACAATTTCCAGTAGCTTATGATTTCATATGGCTATAGATGTGTATATAAAATATATTTCATATATATATATTCTTAATATATTAGGGCCACAAACTATGAAATATGCCTTTTTTTAAAGTTTTCCCATTTTTATGTAGATTTTATGTTTCTGTACGAGTAATTTTTGTTCTAATGTGATTTTGTACTGACAGCAATTTTTTTAACATTTATGAAAGCTACTTAGAAACAAGCTCTTTTTCTGATAAATAAGCATTGTTCTTTCTAGTCTCCCTCTATGCAATAACCATGAACCCCGATAAAACACAAGAAAGATTAAGAAATGTTTAAAACATTGACAACACTCAATTTCCTTTAAGAAAATCTGGCACAAGCTTCAGATTCATGTTATTTGAAGCAGCTGATAGCAAGAATTATTGCTGAAAACAAAAAATAATAAAGGAAGGAGAAAAACTTTTAAGAAAGAAAAGAGTAAAGGAGAGAAGGAAGGATAGAAGGGAGAGGAAGGGAAAGAGCCTCTGAAATAATATTTAATTATAGTAAATACTTTATCTAAGGTCCAGTTTTAGGAATATATATGCCTGGCAAGGATTAATTTGTTGTTTCCCAAAGATATCTGGATGATCCTGGGTTCTGACCTTCATCTGACCTTCCTATGAAAGAATAGTACCTAGGAGTGTGCCAATAGAAAGGATTAACACCCGGCCAGGGATTTAGCTCAGTGGTGCCACTGCCTGCCTCGAAAGCGCAAGGTCCCGAGTTCGATCCCCAGTACCAAAAAAAAAAAATTATAGACAGGATTAATATAGAAGTGCAGATGAGTGCACAATACTGACTGAAACAAGTTAAACAAAACTACTATCAAACATTCTATTGTTCCATCTTTCCTTGTCACTCCACCAAGCACATCCAAAAGAGACAAGGATATACAAGATTTTTCACTTCTAAAAATTTAATTTCACCCCGTTAATGATAGTTTCTGAGATGGTAGATGAGACAAAGAGCATCCTAGAAGAGTTTCATATAGGAAATTCTGAAACATCACAAGGAACAACATTCTTTGTTACACAAGCCAAGCTGGGTTTGATTTATTTTCTCTCTCCCTGTTTCTATAGCACTCTTTCATTTTTTCCCCAAACAGAAACAACTTAAAACAAGAACATTGGTTCATTGAAGTTAGTTTGCATAATTAATGCCAGGATTTCAGGGTACAAACAAACTGGACAGAGGTTGACAGCAGCTCCATCCTTCACTCAAAGGCTTTGTGTCTTCTCCTTCCCAGTCTTTGAATGTTCATGAAGGCACTCTGCTTACACTTCACCCAGGTCTCTTACATGCTCCATGTGTCCCCAAAATAATCTGAAAAATAAAGGATTAATTTCTGTAACATCATGGCAATAGTAGAAACGTGGCCACTGCTGCATACTGGAAGAAGAGAAGTTTTAGGGTCTGAGAATGAAGCTTAAATTCAGGGTTCTTCTGAGGCCTTAGGTAGACTCAGACAAGCTCTATACTTGCTATTTTTCTTATTTATATAGTCAACCTCTCACCACCTCCAAGGAATATTGTGAAATTAAACAAGACTGAATTCTTAGAAAGCTGATCAGATACTCATGGAGGAATGAATACCAAATGCTGTCTTAGATATACAAAGTACATGTTATGCATATTCTTCTTTCTTATAAGAATAAGTATGAGAAATGTTTAGGGCATGAATAAAACAATTTTTTCAAAGAAGTCAGAAGCCTGTGGCAAGGAAAACCACATAAACAATGAGATTTATGCCTGACTTCTTAACAGAAAATATGGAAGCCAAAAGACAATGGAATAAAATATCTGAAATACTAAAAGAAAATAACTGCAAGCCAAGATTTATATGCCCAAAGAAAATAACTTATAAGAGCAGAGGCAAAATAAATCCATTTCCAGACAACCAGAACCAGGGAGAATTTGTCAGCAGCAACCAATCACTGAAAGTGGCACTTCAGAATTTTATTCAATTAGGAGGAAAAATAATCCTAGAGAGAAACACAGAATGAAATGAGGAGCAATGGAAATTATAAACAGGTTAGTAAATAAGATGAATATTAATTGTAACAAAACAATAATATCTTATGGTATCATTTCATTAAAATGAATGAACCCAAACTGGTTGTATTATTCTTCATTCCCACTAATAATGTATGAAAGTTCCAGCTGCTGTACATCCTAACAAGAAATTGATCTTTCCATTTTATTTCTACTTTTAGCCATTCAAATAGTATGTATTGTTATCTCATGGTTTTAATCTGCACTTTTCTAGTGACCAATAATTTTGAGTATCTTTTCATGTGTTTGTTGCTTGTTTCCATCTATGTATTTTGTTTGAAGGGTCTGTTCTAATCATTTGTCCATTTGTAAATTGAATTACTTGCTTACTTGCTTTCTTCTTACCGAGTAGTATTTTATTTATCCCAGACAGACCTTTATCAGTTATATGTTTTTCAAGAAAAATGAGAACAACAGTGGAGAAATGTTCCTTTTCCCCCACAATCATGCCAACATTTGTTATTGGTTGATTTCTTGATAGCAGCCATTCTTTCTGGGGTGAGGTGGAATCTCAGCATTGTTCTCATTTTCATCGCTCACTCAAATGACCAATGATGTTGAACATTTTTTCATATGTTTATTTGCTATTTCTACTTCTTTGTTTAAGAAATGCCTGTTCATTTCAGATGCCCATTTTTGGATAGGGTCTTTAAATTTGGGAGGTCTGATTTTTTTAAGTTCTTTATATATTCAAAATAGTACACCTTTGTCTGAGGAATGGCTGGTAAAAAATTTTTCCCACATTGTGGGTTGTTTCTTCACTCTGTGGGTGGTTTTTCTTGCTGTTCAGAAGCTTTTTAATAAGATGAGATCTCAGTTGTTGATTCTTTGTGCTAGTTCACATCCAACTGAGGTCTTGTTCATGAAATCTTTTCCTATGCCAGTGTCTTCCAGAGTTCTACCTAACCTCTCTTCCATCCAGTTTAGTGTTCCTGTCTTAATATTTAGATCTTTAACCCATTTTGATTTTAGTTTAGTGCATGGTGAGAGATATGTCTACTTTTAATCTTTGGCAAGTTGAAACCCAATTTTTCCAGCACCACTTATTAAAGAAGCTATCTTTTCTCCAGTGAGGATGTCTGGCTCCTTTGTCAAAGATGAGGTGGAAGTGTACACAGGTGCAACCACTGTGGAAATCAGTATGGAGATATCTCAAAACACTAAGATTAGGCCCGGGGATTTAGCTCAGTGGTTCTGGCACCTGCCTTGCAAGTGCAAGGTCCTGAGTTCGATCCCCAGTAACAACAAAAAAAAAAAAAACTAGGATTAGAGGTCCCATTTGACCCAGCTATTCCTCTGATGAGTATCTTCCCAAAAAAATTAAAAGCATCATACCACAGTGATATATGCACATCAATGTTCATAGTGGCATAGTTTATAATAGCTAAAACTTGGATACGGCCTAATTGCCCATCAACTGGAAACTGGATAAAGAAGATGTGGTTTTTTAATAAAATGGAATACTACTCAGCCATAACGAATGATAAACCAGAGACATTTGTAGCTGAATGGATGCACATTGAGGCCATACTCTTAAGTGAAATAAATAGTTCACACATGTGTAAATACCAAATAGATTCTCTGGTGTGAGAAACTGAAAGTGTAAATAAGGATAATATGAAATAGGAAGAAAAGGTCCAAAAGGGAAGGAGGAGTTGGAAGGGTAGGGGAAAGGAAAGAAGAGAAAGGAATAAATATGAGAAAAGGAAAAATTGGAAGCAAAGTCTTTGTAAATATGGAAGAGTGGAAGGGTCGAAAGGAGGGCAAGGGAATGGGAAAAAGATAAGAACCAAGATACATCATGTAAAGATGCAAGTTCCCAATGATGAATGTCATCATATTGTATACATAAAATGTACCAATAAACTTAGTGAATAAAAAAAAGAGAAATGAGAACATATGTCTACACGCAAGCCTCTGTGGAATGTTCCTAGCAGCTTCATTCATAATCACCAAAAGTTCTAAACAATGGCTATTAACCAATGAATGGACAAAATATACTGGATCCACACAGTGCAACACTAGTCTGTAATAATAAAGAATAAACTACTAACACATGCAACAACATGCATGATTCCCAAAAGCAGTCTATATGTGAAAGAAGCTATACACAAAATATTCTACTATATAACTTGTATAACTGTATAGCTCTTTCTAGAAAAAAGATAAAAGTATTAACAATGAAAGGCATATCAATGGCTAAAAGAGGCTGAGATGAGGAAGTACACTGAATATAAGAAGGAATAGGAAATATTTGGAATACTTGGGATGATAGAAATATTCTGTATCTTAATTATGGGTCATTAAATTACTATATTCATAAATATTTTAGTCAAATTCATAGGACTATACACCTAAAAATGTAACTTTTACTGCATATAAAGGATATTTGAATAAATGAATATAACAATATAAAATATGAGAAGGGTAAATGTTCTAGAAAGTAGTAAAATACATATTTATATTACATAAATATATGCAATTATAAAATTAAATACCAATAAATCATGGAGACATATTGTAAACTTTGAGATAATACAAAATATTACAGAAAGAAATTAAATAATGCTCAAATATAAAGAGAGGTAACTTTGTTCATGGAGAAAAAAATATAGTAAAACATAAATTTTCCTCCAGATGATCTATAGTCAGCACAATTCCAATCATAATTCTCAGCAGGTTTTTCAATAAAAACTGATGTGATTCTGAAATGTTGAAAGAAATGCAGAAGACCAAGAATAGTCAAAAACATCCTAAGGGAAAAAGTTGGAGTTCTTAACATATAGAGATATGAAAGGTAAACAAGGAGAAGATAATAGGAAAACATTTTTATTCTTCTAAGAGGCATAAAAACTCAAAAATATTGGTAAATTGGACTTTATTAACAGCTGGAAATTGCATTACTAAACATTAAGGTAGGGAAAGGAAAGGCACTGATTTGAAGAAGATATTTTCAATACTACATATTATGAAACAGACTTCTCTATTATATATAGAAAACTCCTACAAGCCAAGTAAAAGAAAGACAGTATAATTTCTAAAAATGGGTAATAAACTATTTTGTAGCATATTCAAATGACCAATATTCATAGAAAGACTTGCTAAATATCATTTACCATCAGAGTATTGCAAAGTTAAGCCACAGTTAAATGGGGCTACACACCCATCAGCATACATAACTAGTCACCCCATCACTAGTTATGAGGCTGTGGAGCAACAGGAAGCCGGCTAGGCTGCAAGAGCAATTGTCAGCAGGAGCACCCATTCTAGAAAACTCCTTATTTCTTAAATATGAAAATATGCATAGTCTATAACCCAGAAATTTCACCCCTAGGTACATATTCTACAAAAATGTGTATTATACTTAGCAAATTATGTGCCCCAGAATGTTAGCAGCAATACTATTTATAACAGCCAAAAACTGGAAACAACCCAAACATTTGTCAACAGTACAATGAATAAATTGTGAGTATCATACAATACTACAAGGCAATCCAAAAGAATAAATTATCAATCCATGTGACATCATGGATGAATTTCAAAAGCATTGTAGGAAGTCAAAAACAAAAGAGTATATAGTTTATAGTTCCATTATATGAAGTTCTCAATGAGGCAAAATAAATTTCTGTCAATGGATATGAGAAGATTGGGCACTTTTCTTGAGGGAATGGCTAGGATCAGCCACAAGGGAGGCAAATAGGAATCCAGCTGTGCTTTTCATCTTGATTCAAAATTGTTTTTGTAAGAATGATCACTTTGTAGAAATTTATAAAGGTAGCCACCTAGGATTTACACACTTTTCTGTATCTTGTTTTTCAATACCAAGTTTTCCAGAAAAGAAAACACCATGGTTCTCAGAAGACCAAAACTGAAGTGCTAAGAGAATGATGATTGACCAAATTTGTTTCCTAAAGGGACACTGGTAGGGCTGAAGATATGGTACTTACCAAGGTGACACTTCTTGTAAAGTAAATATTTTTCCCCACATGTGTGACAACCTTAAAAACAGTGTCTGCTCACATGTGGAGGGACTATTATTAGTACTGCTTCACACAGCATTATTTCATGAGACAACTAATAGCATTTAAAGAGATATTTACTTTATTGGAGGAATCCCCAACAAAGGCAAAATGGTTTCCTGGTAGTTCCCTAGGTCTATACCACAGACTTTCAAACCTATTGCTTCCCTTCCCACACAATCCTTCCTCTTTGTTTACTAGAATTCCCTCACATCAGAAAGTTCAGGCAACAGACATGATTGTCTCTTCTATAATTCAGGATCTTCTCAAGTACCTTCCTTCTTTTCTGCTCACAACTGAATCTTTGGAGATAAGGCAGATTCAGAAAATGTAAATGTTTGCCTTCAGAAATGAAGCCATCTTCTATTTCTTTTGATGGGCTCTAGACCCTCTGGCACCTCAGAGCTCCATTGAAAAGGCCACAGGGATGCCATTTTGAGGCAGCAGAACTCTCATGTTGTGGGTCACTTTCCTGCAGCTACTATATACAGTCCTCCTGCAGGCAATGATTTGTTCTAGAAGTTGGTCCGAAGGTTGTGGGTTATTGTTAAACTGATTTGTTCTAAAATATTCTGATCACAAGATAAATAAATCTACCAATGAAAGCTTTGTTATAAGCATGGTTCATTCCATGGCCAAAGAGTGATCCAAGCTTCATATTTTCTAAAGTTTATCATTGCTTCTAACTGTACAGAACTTTGATCTCTTTTATTTTTATAAAAGAAAAAAAATGGGCTTTTTATCAGTTGTGCATTTATCAGAATTGTGAAATCATAAATATAAACACATGCACCCACATAGAACTTGCAATAAGTAGCTTAATACACATAATAACAGGTTAGTGCCTGATACTTCCTGATGTGTCTCAATTAGGAAAAATAAAAATATATGGGTGCTACTATGCCTGTCAAAAAGAGAAGTAGAGTGATGAGAAAATCAAGAGACTTATTTAGTACAATCTTGGAATACTTTATGTATTGAACAGATCAACCCCATTACAATAATATAGAACAGTGAAGACTGATCTAGAAATTCACCCGATATGAAGGTCTCTTACTCCAACAAATGTTTATTAAGTACCTGCCACCCATCTTTGGTACACTAGTAATCAAACACATCATACAAAACCCCTTTATAAATATGGCATAAGCAATAAATTATACTTGAATGGAAAATACAAACCTGTATTTCAGCACCTTACAAAACCCAAATAGAGCTTGCAAGAGCTTCACCATGAGCTCTGCCAGCTGACATATCTGCTGGGCTCTTTTGATGGCTGTCTCTGTATTTTCACATATCATAACTTCTTCCAAGAGATTCTATGCCTATAGATAAGCCCACATAGAATTCCCCACTTTATGAACTCCAGCAGCTGAAGGCAGCTCCTAGGCCTAAAAGATTAGGCAGATAAATTCAGATACTTTGTCTCAAAATAAGGGCCCCATTCTTAGCAATGATGTGCATGAATTATTCTGCAGTAAAGGAGTGCCCTTTGCAAGTTAAATCTTCTCATAACCTCTGAGCTATTTTTCTATTTCATTGTCTTTTAATCTAGAACTCCTTGTTATACATCAAAGACATTATACACTACGATTTCTGAATGTCTCCTTATACCAAGTCACCAAATCTACCTATTCTTGGGGCTGTACAAACTATGGAAGTAATAACTGGAATACCAGTAAAGGGAAAAAGAAATAAAACATCAATATCAAATAGTATAAGAAGCTGAAACAGAACTGCTACTATTTTTGTTTGTTCATTTATTTTGCTTTAATTGGGCTAGTTGTGTTTTACATTTGTTGGCCATTTCTTTGACTTTTTTATGCCTAGCCATTAATAACAATGCCTTTTTATCTTACCACAAACAATGCCTCTTTACAGGTCAAGATTGGGCATCCAACAAGAAAACAAACAAGCAAGGTCTCTCAAAGCCAGATCCCTGGGCTGAGTTTCTGGTACTCAACTCAAATGATTCACCCATCTGGACCTAGGAAAATACAAAAAGTGAAGGTTAGCCATAGGTCACTGAATTGTGGTTCACACCTGTTTCCATGGTTTATAAACTCAACCCTTAAAGGAACTATTATAATCTCTAAAGAATCCAAATATCACATTTTATTAGCAGAGCTGAGCTCACTAATAAAATGCTATTACAAAAAAATCTGGCCTAGGATGGACTTGTAGAGAGATACATCATTCAAGCCAAGTCTTTGAAAACCTGGAGAAAGCTCTGGATTCTCTTGCTTACAAACTGCATTTAAGACTGAATTATGGTTTAGATCTAGATGTCCCCCCAAAGTCTCATGTGGTCATAGGCTTGATCTAGAGTATGTGAAGCTGCCATTGATTCATGAAGTAATGCTAGGCTCAAGGGCACTAGAATTAAGGGTGTGAGTGCTACCTACCTTTAAGTAGTCTGAATAAGATAAAAGGGGGCTGCAGACAGGCAGGTCTGTGCACACCCTGCCAAGGTCCCAAGTCACATGGAGGACGCCAAATCAGCCTGCTGCAGACAGGAAGGTCTGTGCACAGCCTATGGAGGTCCTGAGTCATGCAGAAGACGCCGAATCAGCCTGCACCCCGGCAACAATCCACTGGACCCCCCACCCCCTGCTCTTCTGTACAGCCACCTGGTTCCACACTACAAAGACGCAGACGACACCGGACCACCAGACCACGGTACTGAGTCCCACTGCTCCTGGCCCAGAGGTAGGGGCTTTTGAGCCGCTGGCCCACTGATCCTGGTCCAGAGGAAGGGGCTTCCCAGCCATCATCCCTCCCACTGCTCCCAAACCAGAGGAAATGGCTTTTGGGCCACCTTCTGTCCCCCTGCACCTGGCCCAGAGGAAGGGGCTTCCGGGCCACCATCCCTTCTGCTGCTCCCAGCCCAGAGAAAAGGGCTTTTGGGCCACCTTCCCTACCACTGCTCCAGGCCCCTGTCCCACATCTCCTATCTCAGAGGAGGTAATCCGTGCAAGCGCCAACAGCCGCCCCCCCAGGTCGAAATGAGAAAACACGTAAATAAGCCTCAAAACCAGACTCCCAGATCACCTACAGCAACTCCAAAG
>NW_004624741.1:7255554-7268824 GCF_000247695.1 Heterocephalus glaber | reverse complement strand
AAAATGGGGTTTTGAGGTCCCCCACTACAATTGTATTAGTGCATATATGACTTTTCATGTCTGTTAGTATTTGTTTTGTATAGTTGGGTGCACTAGTGTTTGGTGGCTAGATATTTATGATTGTCATCTCTTCTTGTTGGATTGTTCCCTTTACAAGGATGTAGTGTACTTCTTTGTTTCTCTTAATCAGTGTGGGTTTGAAATCCACTTGTTCTGCAAAGAGGATAGCTACTCCTTTTCATTAGTTTCTTAAAACCTTCTGGATTTCAGCAGTGTCAGTTGTGTTTTTGCCTTTTCCATTACTAATTCCACTGATATGTTTTTCTTTCTTTCCTGTTTTGTTTTTGTAAGTTTGGCTAAAAGTTTATCAGTCTTATTTGTTTTCTCCAAGAACTTACTCTCTGATTTACTGATCTTTTGTAATTTTATTAGTTTTAATTTCATTAATTTCTGCTCTGATCTTCATGATTTCTTCCTTTTTATTAAGTTTGGATTTTGCTTGCTTTTGTTTTTCTCAGAACTTGAGATGCATTAGTAAGTTATTTTTTAGGATTTTTAATCTTTTAATGTTTGTTGTAAATGTCCCTCTTAGAACTGCTTTCATTATGTCTCATAGGTTTTGACATATTATGCCATTTGATTGCAGGAACTTTTTTACTTCTTCCCTGATTTCTTCTGTGATCCATTCATTATTCAATAATGTACTGTTTAATCTTCATGCTTTTGTGCAGTTTCTATAGCTTTTTTGTTGTTGATTTCTAGCTTTATTCCACTATAATCCAATTACTATTGGATTATATTGGAAGGAAGTATTTCAACTCTTCTGTATTTATTTAAGCATACTTTGTGGCCTAAGATATAATCCATTTTGAAAAAAGTTCTGTGTACTGCTGAGAAAAATTCTGTTGGATGAAATACTCGGTAGATATCTGTTAAATCCATCTGTTCAATTCTGTGGTTTAACTCTGGTATTTCTTTGCTAATTTTTTATCTAGTTGACTTGTCTAGTTGTGAGATTAGGTTGTTGAAGTCAACCACTATGATTGCATTGGTGTCTATCTATCCTTTTGGGTCCAGCAGGGTTTTTTTCTGAAGTTGGGTGTACCAACATTTTGATTTAATCTCCCAAAGAACCATCTCTTGGGTTTTTAGTCTGAATTTCATTAATTTCTGCTCTGATTTTTATAATTTCTTTCCTCTTTCTACCCTTGCATTTGGATTTTCTTGTTTCTCCAGGTCCTTGAGGTTCATCATTAGGTTATTTATTTGAACTTGCTCTGTTTTTCTGAGGTGAGACTTCACTGCTATGAACTTTCCTCTTAGGACTACTTTCATTGTGTCCCATAGGTGATTGTATGTTGTACTGGGATAATCATATCATAGACACTGTCTAATTTCTTCTTTAATTTCATCTGTGACACATTGATTATTCAAGAGGGTATTAAATAATTACCATGTGTTTCCATAGTTTCTGTGGTGTCTTTTGCCATTGATCTCTAGTTTCATTGCATTATGATCTGATAATATGCATGGAATAACTTCAATTCTTTGGCATTCACTTAAGCATGGTTTATTGGGTAATATGTGGCCTATTTAGGAGAAAGTCCCATGTGCTGCTGAAAAGAGTGTGTATTCTGTTGTTGGATAGAACACTCTGTAGATATCTATTTTTTTAAATTTATTATTGGTACTGGAGATCAAACGCAGGACCTTGCGCTTGCAAGGAAGGCATGGCACCACTGAGCTAAATCCCCGGCCCTATAGATATCTATTGAGCCAGTTTGTTCAAATGTTTGGTTCAACTCTGATATTTCTTTGTTGATATTTTCCCCGTGCTTTTGGGGTCTTATCCAAAAAATCCGTGCCCATTCCAAGCTCCTTAAGCATTTCCACTACATTTCTTCTATAGTTACATAATTTCAAGTCTTAAATTTGTCTTTAATTTATTTAGAGTTGATTTCTGTAATTGATGAGAAAAAGAGTCTAATTTCAATTCTTCTGCATGGGATAAACCCAGAGCAGAGGGCTTTTCTGTGAAGAGATTTTGGGTTTCTTTCATGATCGTGTTTTTGATTTTAAGATCTTTTTTTTCACTTGTGCAGTAGATGCCAATCTTACTAATCATACCTTAGGCTGATTGATTTAATATATTAGAGACTTGATCAGCACCTATTCTCCTCTTATTATTTTAATAAGTAAAACAAATGCTAACCATGTTCCCTTTTGCTGCTTACTTTCAGGCTGCAAGAAGTCCATGGTTGCAGCACTTAAAAGTCTGAGACCTGGTAGGCTCCCTAGAGACATCTGGAGGCTAACTCCACTGTGGTGTCTCACTATTCCAGTGGTCTTCCAGATGGAGAAGCAAACTCTCTGCAGATTGGGCCACAAAAATTCCTCTCCAAAAATAAACAAAAGGCATCTTGCTTCCTACCTTGAGGTTCAGTTCAAATCACTCAAACAGCCTGTTTACAGATGTGATTATTTCCCTGATAAGGGCCTCAGCATGTTCTTTCCCAAGCTGTTTGGGTTCATGTACAGGGCAAAGCCCAGGAGGAGAAAGCTCACTGGGCCCCTGCGATCACAGCAAAGAAGCTGTTTTTCCAGGACCTGGCACCCTGCAGTCCTTGCATGGCAGCTTTTGCAGCTGCCCAGCACTGCTGGAGAAAAGCACACACCCAGATCAATGGGTGGTAAAACAATTTTCACATTCCCAACCCTAGAAGCAACTGTCATCAGTTGTCATCAACCTTCCTTCCACTTTTTGGCTTATAGAAATATGTTAAGATGCCCTTACCCTAAAAAAATAAGTTAAATTTCTAGTTAAATTTTAAAATCTTAAAATTTTACCACAATTCTGCCATCTTCACAAGCTATTCTTACAGGTTCTTCTTCCTTTTTCCAACTCTTGAAATAGTAACCATCTATCTTCAAAGAACTATACAGAATTTTGAACCTTAGGAAATTGTCAATATTCAAATGTTTTGATCTATAAAATGGTTCAAATTGTTCAACTTAATACCACCATATGTTAGTAGTGTTTATTTAGAGGGAAATCTAGGGATGGAGCAATCTTAGGAGGTTTCATGTATTACTTTACATTAAACTTTTCTATATTTTCCATCATTTTTAAATGATCAACAGTTCACTCTTTTAAAGTTACCCAGTGATCAGGTTCAGCCAAAGCCCCAGATGAACCTACCGTGACATCTGACATGGTTGCATTTTTACACTCTCTCCTCCATAGAACCCTAAATTTCCCGGTTCCTCAGCCTTAGTCTCCATATCTGCTTCAGTCACTGCACAAATATTTACTGAGCATTACTTTGCATCAGATACTCCCTAAGGGCTAATAAAATTTCAGTGAACACAATAGCATTTTTTGTCTCTGCCTATCCCTAGGAGGCTGGCATTCTCCAGGGTTCACCCACCTCTCCTCTCTTCTAGCATCTTCTCCTTAAACCATCACTTCACTTAACTCTTTTTGTTCTCCTCCTTGACCTTTACGGTAATGACTAATAAATTTTTTACTTCTCCCCACTATGCCTTTCACAGAGAACATTCCAGAAGCACCTCAAATTTCATGTGTTCAAACCAAATTCAATTGGCATAGCCTATTATTCCCCTGTGATTTTGCCTCTAACATTTCCTACATAGATCCTAGTTTCCCTGATTTGCCCAGCCATGCATTCTGGAGTGGTCCTTTAATCTTATGTCTTTGATAGGTTTTACCAAAAATAGAACATCAGACTGAGAAATGACAGGCTCTAGGGCTCACCTAGAAAGCTGGAGGAGAGCAGAGAGCATGTGGGAGGGTAGGAGTAAGAACAAAGGGAATGTGTTTGAGTGAGCTTGTGTTGCAGTTCCACATGGGACTTTCTGAAGAGCCACATAGAATAGACTTCCAGACTTTCCCAGTCAGGCATAAAAGGCTACAGGATTTTTACCAAGTCTAATTTCCCAGTAATTTAGGGTTACTGGGAGTGAGGCACAAGATGGACCTTCCCTGCACTTTTCAGTTTGCTTAAGAACTGCCATCACAACAGCAGTGGAAGTGAAGAAATATCCTTTACATAAATTGCCTTACATCCTTAGTAACCTCCTGTTAGGGTTCTGATGAGAACGTCTCACAAAGGCTTCATGATCTCATAGACAGGGCTTGTAAAAGGTGATTGAATTACAGGGTTGCTGTAGTCATAGGTCGAGTCCTCCACCCATGAGGTCAACAGTTAAATGTACTACTGGAACCTGAGGCCTGGCCAGAAGAGGCAGGTCACTAGGGGAAGACAGAAGTGCCTCTGGCTTCTTCCTTTCCTCTCTCTGTTTTGGGGCCACCATGCCTTAAACAGCTTTCTTCTGCTGCACCTCTATGCCATGTTTTCTGCCTCTGTGAACCAAAATAAATCTCTCCTTCTTTAAGTTGCAGGTGTCTGGTATTGTGTTTCAGGGACAAGGAAGTGATTAAAACACCTCCATCTGTCCCCATTGCTAGTCCCCTTCACCTAATAACTCAGTCTAATATTTAACTCAGTTAAATATTGTTTGAATTTGTCTCTTTCTCTCTATCATTTCTCAGGTCAGACCCTCATACCTTATTTGAACAATTGGCAATGTCCATTTGAATACTGCCAAATTTATCCATCTAAAAAGAAATTGTTTATGTCAATTTGGGGTTTAGAAATTCAAGTTGGCCACCATTGCCTACATATCAAATATCTACACAAAAATAATCCAAAGTTCTTTTGATAGCATAACTGGCCCTCAACGTTCTGTTACCAAAACTGTTTCCTGTTCATCTGCTACAGTTCAGACTACTCACCCTCTACCTCAGCTATACTAACCTCACACCCTTTCTTAGATTCATCAGGATTTCCTACTATTCTTTTCCTGTTCACATGCTATTTCCACTGCTCAGAGATCTTATTCTTCTACCCTGAGTCTGGTAGAGTCCTGATTGTTCTTCACGATCCAACTCTATTTCACCTCCTTGGAAAGTCATCTCAAACATTCTAAGGAAGTTTCTAGCTCTACTGTCTGGATACTTTGTAGTTCCCACTAACCGTTGTTAATGTTTAATTATTAGCATATGTCTTTTCCCTCATCTAGACTGCACATTCTTCAGGGAAAGTTCTATCTAAATTTTTTGGGCTGAGTTTAATCCAGGATCCATGGTAGATGTTCAGCAATCATTGGCTGAGCAAATAAATAAAGCACATCCCACCTCTTAGATGTGCCCAACCTGAGGAAAGATTGGTGATCACATGTCCTGTCTTGCTCTATTAACTTGTAATCTCCTGGGGGGGAGAGACATGCATAATTTGAACATTCTCAATTGCTCAAATAATGCACATTCTAATTTGAGGCCTTGTAATTTGAATATAAATGCATTATGTTACAATATAATATTAACTAGCAGATTAAAAGATATAAAAGAGTAAAAAAAGATCTTCTCTGTGCTCCAGGACTAAAACTTAAGATAGAACTAATAATGCTTCAAAATCAAGTTTTTAGAATCCAGATATTATTTTACTATTAACACATATTAATTAGATCAAAATATACCACTTTCATCTATTTAGGACCAGATGATTCAGGTAATTTTACTATTGCTAAAAAAGTTAGCATATCTAAAGTCAACAAGCTTCCTACTTAGATACTACAAAAATTTTCTAGCTCCTAGTATCTGCTTTTATTGTCTTTCCGTAACTACTACAATAAGTTATTACCAGGAAGGCAGAAATGTGCTCTGTTTTTTATATTTATTATATGGACATGTGTTCTATTTATTATATGGACATAAGGAAAAAGGGCTAGGAGATAAATGTAAAGAGAATCTAGTCTAGTCAAAACTATTAAAATTGAATTTAAGCAGAGCTTTCCAAGGTACACAATTTTTTATGAATCCAAATAGGCTGGTTTGATCTAATTTTGAATTTCCCCAATGTTCAAGAGTCAGCTTGCTCCATACTGTCTCTTTAGACTTGTCATTAATTCCCTACTAAGAATACTTGTGGAGATTAGCAGTTAAATTACAAAAAGAGCAACTGAATTTCTTCTTCAGAGACAAACCAGTCTTCCAAAGGACAATAAATTTCTGATCCCTTTTCTGATATTCCCAGACTGAAGAAAGCCAAAGGGCAGTAGCCCATTTAGAGATGGTCTTGCATCCTTTGGAGAACCTTTTGCAGAGTGGGGGAACTTCTCCAATCAGGCCCCAGAAAGCCAATGAGCTCAGACCCCTTCTCCTACTGTGAAAATTTGGACAGCTTATTCCACCAGGCAAACATGAATGATCCACCCACTAGACTATACCAGGCCCTGGTTTTGTATGACCAATATGATGTACATCCTCATAAAAGCACTAAATTTGCTAATTTGGAGAAACCTTGTCATATTCTATGTTTTTCCTTATTAATACCTACCCCGAAAAGTCAGCACACAGCAATTCAGTCTGCATGGTAACTGGAGATTCACCTGGACCAGAGAGGTAGGACAGAAAGTGGGAACTGGAAGCTCAATTAGGTCCCCTTATCTAATTATCATGGTCATTTTATCCTGACAAATCGTGTCCCTTTATCCTCATTGCCAGGGCCTGAAGGGCCCTATGAAAAGACTTCTCTCTTTCTTTCTTGGTAGCACAAGTTGTAAAAGAGAGTTAGGAGGAGAAGCCTACATAGGGTGATGACTGACTCTTGAATTTTTTTAAAACATCAATGCCCAGAAACAGGCTGAGCCCTGAAAAATACACTTCTGTCCTGAGCAGTTTCTGCTTCCTCTAATCCAGACATTCAGGAGGTTTACTCATTTCTAAAATAATTTATATTATATACCATGTCAGAAAAACCATCCACGGAGTTAAAGGACTCTCTAAGATGTCTGAAATATAAATGGGAAGAAGTACCTCTAGATTGCAAAAAAAAAGTTAGAAATTTTAAAACTGGTCTCAGAAACTTCAGCTTCTAGATTTCAGCAGACCTTTTCAGAGTATAGCAAATGACTTGTCAATTAGAAATGGTCAAGGAACCAAACAAGATAAACTAGGTCTTTCAAAAATCATAGTCTCATCCAAGAACTCTATTCTGTTGTTTTACATTGTTCAAATAAGCAGAAGAGCCACATCATCATGAAAGCTTTGCTTTTGTGTAGACTGTGTGCATTGTGGTAAGATGCCCAATACTATATATAACTCTAATATATATTTCATTTTATTTCTTGCTCTCCAGTTTTTGAAGATTTTTGTACAGTCACTGTACATCCATGGCAAAGTCCACCAAAAGCAAGGATTTAAGGAAATGAAATTTGAATCCTCTCTTTTTAGTCTAACATAAACTACACAGTTGGCCATTTAAATCAAAGAAGGATAACCTCAAAGTGCAGGGGGATCCCCAATCTCATTCTAGAAAGTTGTTTCAATACCTTATCCTAATTCCCCTCTTACAGATCTACCAACTCATAGGAACGTGGTTATACTGGAATTTAATTTATGTAGCTACTAACAAAGAATAAGATAGCCAAGAAGTACAACATGAAAGAATAAGAGCTGACAAAGGAAGAGATAAACCTCATAGTACTCAATCAGTCACTAAACAATAATGAAAAAAGCAAATATATATATGTACACACACAAACATTTTCTAAATCTTCTAGGGACATGGTTCCAAACTGGGATGCATACATCTGCAGAGTCATTCAAAACTATCCACTTAGGAACAGTAATAACTTCTGATTATGTTGCTATCCCATCTCACTAACATGGCCTGAAAGCCTTCCATGACCTACCACCCCCACCACGTCTCCTCCTGCCTCCACTACTTCTGTAGCTTCTTTCACTTTCTTGTCCTTGTTTATACTATTCAAGCCACACTCACTCAATTGTTTCTCAAACACCCCAAGTGCACTGTCACGCAGTCTTTGGACTTGCTGTTTCATCCACCAAAGAAGTTCTTTGCCAGGGTTCCTGCACAACCTCTTTCACACCATTTTCAGATGTTTACTGAGTTGTCACCTTCTCAATGAAGCTTCCTCTGACTGGCCTATTTAAAATTCCATCCTTCCCCTAACTTTACTCTTCCTCCAGCTTTACTGCCCTCAGTCCATTAGCGATGCTGTCCCCAAGAGCAATCCCCAATTAACCTGAATGCAAAGTTCCATTTCAGAAGAAACCAACACCAGACATTCCCATTCTCACCTCCATGCACTTCACAAAACAGAAATGAAGGGCTGGGGATTTAGCTCAGTGGTTCCACTGCCTGCCCCACAAGCGCAAAGACCCGAGTTTGATCCCTAGTACAGAAAAAAAAAAAAAAAAAAAACCAGAAATGAGACACTGTCAGTTTTATTAAAAATCTCACAGGAAAGACTGATGAGTAAACTTATGTCATTCAACATGCAGCATTTCACTCCAAATGGCCCCAGCAAATATCTTTTCCCATTCCTATTTTCTCTTCTTCCCTCCTTAGGCTACATGCAGAATTATCACTATAAAGCACTGATGTATAGAAATATTATATATATTATAGAAATAATTGCTTCCAAAGGATGACATTTTTATCAGTTTAACTATAGCTTCTTCTCATTACATGTTAAACTTTGGAAAATTGTTAAAGAATTCTGTTAAAGTATGAGTTCATATTAAAACAGAATCAGAAACAAATTAATATGTGGTATCTCTGTGACTTCCAAGTTCTTTCTTCAGAGACAACCCAGGTGAGTTTGATTGGATTTGTCTGGAGTTTTCTTCTGCCTTTGTCTCTCAGCAGGATGCTTAATCTAATTTCCAAGGATTTCAGTCCCCAAAGACTGATTGCCAATTTTTGAAACAGCATGAAAATCCAGTCCTTTGGCAGAAAGCCTATATCTAAAGGTCCATACCAGCCTGCTCAATTCTTGGAAAGGCCATAAGAAGAGCCTTGGGCAGCAGGCAGCATCTTTTCCCTGAATCCTTCTTATCCCATCCAATGTCAAAATATGTAAAAGCAAAAGTAAATGTTCACAGGCATCTAAATAGGCCTTTGGAGGGGAAATATTTAAAGTGCAAGTGCTCCCAGATGGAATCATGCTTTCTAGAGCAATCAATTAAATTTTTAATTCACAGGAATAGGGTGTAGTTCAGTGGTAGGGCAAGTGCTTAGCATGTACAAGGCCCTGAGTTCCATTCCCAGCATCAAAAAAAAATCTTTACTTTATATTAACTAAAAGTTAAATAAGAGAAAATTTGAGTTATGAGTTGGTTTAAAAATGAAAACTTCCATACTATGAAGGGCAGAGGGAATTTGAGGGTAATGTAAATATTTTATGTAGTTTGTAGTTGTAGTTCCATGATTATATTTCTCAGAACCTACAAAGGTGAATTTTACAATATTTGCATTATATATGAACCCAAATTATTTTTAAATGGGGAAAAAAGCGCTTATAAATATGAAAGGATATCATGATTTTAAATGATAGTGAGATACTTCTACAAACCCCAGAATGGTAAGCATTAAAAGATTGGCAATAGCAAGTATGGAAAAGATGTTAAGTAACTGAAACTTGCCATGTGACATGGAATTGCAAAGCTTGGTAACATGAGCAGTAAAATAACTTACCATATCAGAAACAGAAACAAAGGAAAGTTTAATAGGCCCCCTAGATAGCAGTGAGCAAGACACAAGGGAGGTCTGTGCTCTAGGAGCAGAGGAAGTGCTGTTTTTAAAGGGGAATGGAAGGCACAATTCTCAATAGCTAAATCTTGGAAGCAGCCTGCCTATCTGTCCATCAGTGGATTAATGGATAAAGGAAAAGTGGTATTTATACACAATGAGATAAACTTGAGTCATACATAGGAAAATGCATGCATCTTAAGACCATAATATTAGGTGAATAAATCAGACACACAACCTTAAATAATGCACAGTTTCTCTCGTATGAGAAACCCAAAATATAAACAAAGGGTAACACAAAAGACATAATCGGAAATAGCAAGATAGATCTTTTGCATATGGGAAGGGCACAAAGAGATGGAGGGAATGGGGATGGAGGAGTGGGGAAGGGGGTATAAAAATTTAAGATGTGCTATGTACAGGTACCAGCTCTCCACGAGGAATGTGATTATTTTGTACCACAAACCTGTAGTAATAAAAAGTAAAAAAATAAAAATTGTTTTACAAAAAATAAAGGTGGCTGGAAGGAAGAAGTGGCTTGCTTTGTGTAAGCACAGTCAATGGGCTGCGTCCTCCTGTGTTCTGATGATGAGATCACTAGTTGTGCGATCCTCCTGGTGCATATCGCTTGTGCAATATGTCAGTAGGGGTGAGTCATGGTTTGCTTTAAATTGGCCAATCAGCCTAAGATGCTATACTCCATCCCATGCTGGGCACTGCAAAATTCTCATGCATTAATGGTGGAAATGTTAATTGGTTTAATCACTTTGGAAAACTGACAATATCTTCCAATGCTAATTTTATTCCTGATCCTTGACTCCCAAGAAAAATAAGTGCTGAAGTCCATCAAAAAGACATGAGTGGGAATGTTCACTGAAAGTTTATGCATAATAGCCAAGTCAAAAATAAAATAACAGGTGGCAAGGTGAGCCTGCGACCCCGGCCGAGGCTGCCCGGACCTCAGGGAGGACAGCAGCGGGCGGCCGGGCAGACTCGGAGCCGCCCCCTCCCCACGCCCAGGTGCGGAGGTCCGGAGGGAGGACCCGGCACCCGCAGGACCCCCGCTACCGCACCTCTTGATGGCTCGGGTCGTCCCCCTCTACCCCGAGAACCAGATTCTGCCTTTCCTGTATTGCTACCAGTCTAAAGAACAATAAGTGGACTTGTCCCTATTGCCGGGCATATCTTCCTTCAGAAGGAGTTCCAGCGACAGACGTAGCCAGAAGAATGAAGTCAGAGTTCCAGAACTGCGCCGAGTGTGATGCCCTGGTTTGCCTTAGTGAAATGAGGGCACACATAAGGACTTGTGAGAAGTACATTGACACCTACGGACCACTGCAAGAACTCGAGGAGACAACAAGGTGTGTCTGTCCATTTTGTCAGAGGGAATTGGATGAAGACAATTGAAGATGAAGATGCTGGATCACTGGATCACTCATCACAGATCCGAAAGGAGACCTGGGTTCTGTCCACTTTGCCATTTTATACCAAACGAGAATCGAGGCAGCTTCAATGGCAGTTTAATAAGACATTTGCAAGTTAGCCACACTTTGTTTTATGATGATTTCATAGATTTTAATATAATTGAGGAAGCTCTTATCCGAAGAGCCTTAGACCAGTCGCTTCTTGAATATGTTAATCATTCGAACACCACATAATTTTACGAATAGAAAAGGGAAGCAGAGCATTCAATTGTACCATTTCAGATGCTGCTTGAACAGTTGGAGGGAAATTGTCAATGTTTGATGGTGGAAAATATACAACCCAGTTATAAGTTTGTCCATGGTTATTGTTGTATTGCATTCGAAAACTGCTTTCATTTTGATGGTTTACATCTAGCTTGTTTTTGAGTTTCTTAGACATTTAACAAGAAATAGACTCCGTCAGTCATCAGTATATAGAAGAAACACAGGCTGAGTATGAAGGTGGAGAATCTCTATTTGCAAATTGGATGACATTAGGTGTAATGCTATATACTAATAACTACCACCATGGGTTAGACAAGATAACTAATCTCTGCTTTATGTAAAAAGATGGAGCAAGAAGCAATGTGCAGATATTGTACAATGCTCTTGTTCTAATCTCTAACAGAATAGCATGAATAATCTTGTATGGAAATAGGACAGGACAATTTTGAAGTTAATAAAGATCATTTAACTAAATTATATTACATAATACTGCAACAAAATAAATTTTGTGTTAGCAAAAAATAAAATAAAATAAAATAACAACCACAAAAATACAAAGTCCACCAGCAGAAGAATGGTTAGATTATAGTGTATTCTTATTCAATGACATTGTACTGAACAGTGAAAAACAATGAACTACTGGAGTACCCAAAACCATCAACAAATCTCAGAGATATTATGTTGAGGAAAAAAAAAGTCTAACATAGAAATATACTAAGTGATTCCATTTGTACTAAGTTCAAAATTGTATAAAACTAATCTAAGGCAGAATACACACTGCACTTGGAGAGATGGGTATTAGTGGGCATGCTGCATATTTCTTTTCCTCTTTCATCCTCACTGAGTAGATAAAAAACATCTGGAATGAGCAATAAAACATAATCAATAAGACCAAAAATGTAGTGCAGGCAAAGATAACTCATGGGTCATGGGGATTCTCACATTCTTTTCCAGATCAACAAGCATTTGAATTAGAATGGTGTATAGAGATGGTAGGATAGGGCCACTCCCAAATAAAATAAGCTTGAATTACTTGTGCTTTCCTGAGTTGAAGATATAATCCAAATTTCTTCTCATAAGTAATCATAACCCATCAGTATATCACATACTTGACTGAGAGTATTCAGAGAAACTGCAATGTTTGCTCTTATCTTTCCAATGATACAGCAAAAGGTGGCTATTTTTGAAAAACTGACTTGGTTTATGATTTTGTCTTCAACAGTGTTAATGAAAAAAACCCTAATGTAAATCTTTAGTTTCAATAAGTCAGCCCAAACTGAGCTACTGCTTTTGTTGCTTAAATCTAATATTGTATGGTCAAAAGGCATGTGGAAAATAACCAGAGACCTGTCTCTGGATCTCTTCTCCCAAACTCAAATTGGAACCAGTGCAAATCCACTATGACCATAAGGTTCAGATATCCTCTTACAATCCACCTAATTCCCCCTGCTCTAGTAATTCAACATGATTTTTAAAATACATACAAGAGAGATAATAGAAATGGTTTTTCCTTAAGTGCCAAAAATTGCCCTCATTTCAGCCTTCAATTTATGAGCAACCCAAGAAATGAAGAAATTCACCCGACAAGCCTTTTAACCAGAAGGTGACTAGACTCACCCAACTCTTCATCCCAGATGAGGTTTAAATAACATTATACACAGAAAGAAAGTGAGCTGGTCCCAGCACCTGGAAGGAAGCTACCCACCTCCATCCCAGGCTCTGAGGGCAGAGAAGCTGAGCTTGTCCCAGAACACGGAAAAAAGCTCTCCTGCTGCCATCCCAAGCTCCTAAGGCAGGGAAGGTGAGCCACGTGGAAGCCAGAAGCACCCCACCCCCATGCCATGGAAATGAGAAGACATGTAAACAAGACTCAAAAACAGACTTCCAGATCACCTACAGCAACCCCAAAGGGAAAGGAGATGGAACAATCTGACACTCAACCAC
>NW_004624741.1:7225343-7244316 GCF_000247695.1 Heterocephalus glaber | reverse complement strand
AGGGAGGGCTAGGAATGGGGAAAAAATAAGAACCAAGATGCATTATGTAAAGGTACAATTCCCAATGAGAAACGTAATTGTGTTGTATACCTACAATGTACCAATAAAAGAATTTAATACAAAAAAATAAAATAAAATGTACCAATAAAGTTAATGCGGGAAAAAAAGCCATCTATGACAAACCAATAGCCAACATCATATTAAATGGACAAAAACTGAAAGCTTTCACTCTAAAATCAGGAACAAGGCAAATATGTTCATGTCACCACTCTTGTTCAATGTAGTTCGGGAAACACTAGCCAGAGCAATTAGATGAAAGAAAGAAATAAAAGGAATAAGGATAGAAAAGGAAGAGGTTAAATTATCATTATTTACAGATGACATGATACTCTACATATAAGACCCCAAAAACTTCACCAATAAACTTTTAGATTTGATAACCAAATTCAGTGGTGTAGCTGGATGCAAAGTCAATACTCAAAAATCAATAGCCTTCCTGTACATGAATAACAGACTCACAGAGAGAGAAATTAAAGAAACAATCACTTTCACAATAGCATCAAAAAAATGAAATACCTAGGAATCAATCTAACGAAGGAAGTAAAATACCTCTACATTGAAAACTACAGTATTCTGAAAATGGAGATAGAAGAGGGTGTCAGAAAACAGAAAGATATACTTTGTTCTTGGATAGGAAGAAGCAATGTTGTGAAAATGGCCATACTTCCATAATTGTTATACAGATTCAATGCAATCCCAATAAAAATCCCAACAGTATATCTCACAGAATTAAAAAAAAAAATCTAAAATTCATTTGGAACCAGAAGAGATCTAGAATAACAAAGGCAAAGGCAAGGCAGTGGGTATCAAAATCCCTGACTTTAAATTATGCTAAAAAGCTACTGTGATAAAAACAGCATGGAACTGGCAAGAGAATAGATCTGAAGATCAATGGAACAGACTAAAGGATGCAGAAACAACTCCAGACATACTCAGCCACCTCCTATTTGACAAAGATGCCAAACAGTTTTACTGGAAGAAAGATAACCTCTTTAATAAATGGTGCTAGAAAAACTGACTTTCCACATACCAAAGATTGATACTAGACTCATACCTTTTACTATGCATTAATCTAAAATTGAAATGGATCAAAGATCTAAATATTAAAACAGAAACACTAAATCTATTGGTAGAGAGAATAGGTAGAATGCTTGCGAACATATGAGTAGGCAAAGACTTCATGAACAAAATCCAGACCACACAGGAAATACTAAAAAGAATCAATGACTGAAACCTCATCTTATAAAAAAGCTTTTGCATAGCAAGAAAATCCACCAACATAGTGAAGAGACAATTCACAACATTGGGGAAAAAAATTTGCCAGCTATTCATCAGACAAAGGACTACTATCTAGAATATATAAAAAACTCAAAAAATCAGACCCCCCCCCAAATTTAAACACGCAATCCAAAAATGGGCATCTGAAGTGAAAAAAACACCTGTCAGATGAGAAAGTAGAAACAGCAAATAAAATTATGAGAAAATGTTCAACATTCATGGTCTTTCATGAAATGCTAATTAAAACAATGCTAAGATTCCATCTCACTCCAGAAAGAATGGCTATTATCAAAAAATCAACCAATAATAAATGCTGGAGGGGCTGTGAGGGAAAAGAAACCCTTCTCCACTGTTGGTGGGAGTGTGGACTGGTGCAACCATGGTGGAAATCATTGTGGAGATTTCTCAAAAAACTAAACTAGTGCTTCCATTTGAATCAACTATTACCCTTCTTGGTATTTTCCCAAAAGAATTAAAAGCATCATACCACAGCAATATATGCACACCCATGTTTATAGCGGCACAGTTTGTAATAGCTGAATCTTGGCACCAGTCCAAATGCCCATCAACTGACAAATGGATACATAAAATGTGGGGGGTTTTATACAATGGGGTACCACTCTGCCATAAAGAAGGATAAGCTTCAGACATTTATAGCTAAATGTATGGACCTTGAGACCATATTCTTAAGCAAATTAAATTGGACACATATGTTTAAATACCACTTTGTTTCTCTGGTGTGAGAAACCAAAAGTGGAAATAAGGACTAAAATGTATAATAGATATTGGGAAAGGGGAAGAAAATGTTCGAATGGGAAGGGGAAGAAAGGAGGAGGGAGGTAGAAAAAAAGGAAGGGACAAGAAACAAAAGTGAAAATACAAGGAAAAATGGAAACAAAGCTTTTGTACATAAGGAAGGGAGGAGGCTTGAGGGGAGGATACAATGGGAAAAGGGACAGGATGTACCATGTACAGGTGCAAATTCCCTATGATGACTGTTACCACTATGTATGCCTAAACTGTACCAATAATTATTTTGCTATATCTTTTAAAATGGTAAACATTATGCCATGTATATTTTGCTGCAATAAAAAAATGCAGAAAAAAGGAGAAAATTGACAATAGTACAAGGTAAACTAAACATCTAAGTCAGTAAATAAAACAAGTTGACAAGGATTGACAACTCAAAAAAGAGAGAATACATTTTCATAAGATTATAGGTTTTCCTACAAAGAACCTGCCCCATTCTTAAGCAGCACACTTAATAGAATATTACCATAATGCTGAACAAACCAAAAGCAAATCACAAACTAGGCACGGTGCCTGCTATTCAGAAAGTGACAGATAAATCTTTTCTCAAAATTGCCATAAATAATGTATGTGTGAGTATGCACTGTGTTAATATAAAATGATATTTAGTTAACAATGAATAAACAGGTCTTCAGATCTTGGATTCTCAAGGGAAATAGTGGCTGGATGGCTTTAGAAGCAGAATCCAGCCCGTGCTTCTAACAAAGTAAAACAATGTTCCAAAGACAAAACTTGACATTTAATTTATAGTTTGACTTCTAAAAGCAGGCCTTGAGATATGGACTTGGGTTCCAGTAGCTTATTTGGGAGCTGATGCCCGCAGGCAAAGGGCAGGGTGGGCAAAATGAAAAAGGCAGGAAGGAAGAAACACAGATAAAGGAGGCATTACCAAAGACACTGCTGTATGTGCATGGAGGAGTTCCACCAGGACCTCCTGAGCAGCATTCCAAATGCTTCCTAAAACTATTCACCTAAGAAACAGGAACCTGGGATTTTAATCATCTGGCTACCCTCCCCATTGGCATAAGATTTAACTCCAGGAGCACTAATCCCACATGCTGGGTCTTCACTTGGAGCTTCCAGGTGGGGAGAAAGTTCAGGGTTAGAGAGCAGTAACACACCTTGACAGGGGCACTGGGGCTGGAGGAAGTGCCCACCACAGCTACAGTTAAAATGTTCAGCAGACTAAAGGCTGCTCACCTAAAGGGATGCTGCCCTACAGTGCCCTCCTCTATAACTTCATCAGTAATATAGGTTATTCCATAGTCAAAGATCATTGGTCACTAGATTGGTTATTTTTTGTGTCAAAAATAACAACATTATTTCTCCCTATTCAAATGCCCATTATTTGTCCTTACTGCAAGATCTCTCTCCCTCCTTCAGTGTGCTGATTCATAAATGACTCATACTTCCTAAGGACCTTCCAAACTAAGTTCATTTCTGCAACCCTTCTACTCTTAGACCATCTCTGCATCTACTGTTTAGATATTGTAGTTTATGTAAGTGACATGGGTTATTGTTATTTGGTTTGGATTTAGGGGGGTCACAATATGTCCTCTAAAACAATTACCTATAACAAATGCTTGTTCCAACAATGCCAGCCTGCATGTCAAACTTCTTTATCCTGGTATATTAAGGTAGCATTAGCTGCTATAACAACAAAATATGTATGATGGCTCAAACATGACAGTTTACTCCTTGACGCCCAATATGATTTCAAGACCTGCTGGTTTCTGGCCAGTCAACAACCCAGGCTCTTTTTTTAATGCCCAGATTACCCAAAAACTTTATTTTATACAAGCAGCTTGATGCTTGTGCTTTCGTTCAAACTGCTCAAAATGAGGAGCTTAAGTTCTATCTCCATCAATTTCGTTTACCAAGGCAGGACTAGAAGGCTGTGCATCTCATCTCCAGCTCCAAGTGCTCCACCAACCTCCAGCTCTCTGTATCCAACTCTTTAAAAGATATTACCCCAATTCTGCCTCCCCAGGCTCCTCCAACAGCATATCTGAAACTGCCCCCTTTCCCCTGCCCCCCGACTTCTCCTGAACAACTCCTGTTTGCCTTCCTCAGGTCGGTCACCTGCATCGCTGTCCATCCACCTCCTTCAAATCCTGGAATTTGACTCAGAAAGTCTGAGGTGAAACTTGAAGGATTCTTTTTTTTTCACCTGAAGGATTTTTAACAGGGATTTCAGATTTGTAAACTGTTAAAGTCCCATCCTGGTAGGGGCCGGGGATTTAGCTCAGTGGTTCCGCTGCCTTCTTCGCAAGCACAAGGTCCCAAGTTCAATCCCTGGTACCAAAAAAAAAGAAAAAAGTCCCATCCTGCTAAAGTGGCCTTTTAACTCTCCTGATAAATGTTTGACAATCATGCTGGGTGTGGTGGTGGATGACTGTAATCCCAGCACTGAGGAGGCTGAGGCAGGAGGATTGCCTTGAGTTTTAGGCCATTCTGGGCTACATAGTGAGTTCAAGACTGGCCTGAACTACATAGTCAACCCAGGCTCTTTCTATAGTTTTGCTCTACCATCTTCAACATGTGCCTTCCAAGGTCACTGGACTATTCCACATCAAACCAGTGGAAGACAAAAAAAATCCAAAAGAACCCCATGCAAGAGGCTTCAGTGGACCTGCTCATCCCATTGACTAAAACTCAGTCATGTGATCACACTGAACTGCCCAGGAGGCTGAGCAATGTAGAGGAAATGAGTTTGGTCAGCAATAGATTGTGATCACTCTTGGCCACAACCAGTATCTTAAATCAGTTTTCTGATTTTTGTCAGAACTCAATATGTATTTTCTCTACTATATGGTGTGGCTTGATTTGAATGCAATTCTCTGAACCTAGAATCCTGGAATCACATCTCTCTGGTCACCTTCAGAAGATCACAGGGACTATGTTAAACCCCTGTGAATAGCTTGTGGTGGTCTGTGTGCATGGTTGCCCCATGCACTGTGAGCTCTTTACTAATTTCTCCTGTATTATTTTTATTTTTTGAAAATATGACCCCATCATATGACAAATAACTTACTAAAAGTTTTGGGGTAACTGAATGAATTTTTATCTGTCACTTTCCAGAGTGTACAGTCCATTGCCCATGGGCATTAAATATCACTTGTTCTGAGTAAGGTATATTATGATTATTATTATTATTATTTAGAAATAAGAGGATAATTGGAGGTAGGCCCACATATTAAGTTCTACAACTTGGCCTCTGCCTATCTGTGGCCTACAATTCCAGCATGGGCCATCTCTTAGTCTCTGTGTGCTCTGCTAAACTAGATGATCTCATTCACTGGAGTTTCAGTTGCCACAATAGTGCTGTGTAGCAACCACCATGAAAACTTCATGGTGTTCAACAATAAGCATTCATTTTTTCCTAGAGGCTGTTTGGGTAATTCTGCCCATTGGGCCCAGATGTAGCCATTACCTGATGGACTTGCTCGTGTACCTGTGATCAGCTATAGAGTCAATGGAGAACTCAGCTCAGCTCCTGACAGCTTGGGCTGTCAGGGTCCAGCAGATTACCTTAGGTTGGAGTTTGTTCTCCTGCAAAAGCAATGATTTGAGAAAGGAAGGAAGTATCAAAGCCTCTTTTTAAATCATACAAGTTAATTCTAAAAAATATCATAAAAATAAAACAAGCAAGAATAGCCAGGAAAATTCATTCAAAAGAAGAAAATTAATAAAGGAAACCTCTCCATTTCTGACATCAGGATCTATTACAAGGAGCAATGACTAAGGAGGTTGGGCAGCTGACCACGTGTTCCAGGGTGCAGATGTGTGGGCTGGCTGGGCAGGCTCTGGGGCCATGAAACCCCAAGAGGAAAATCAAGCAATCTTTTTGGAAGACTAGAAGAAGCTGTTCCTTAAAACAGGCCTAATAGGATGCCGCCTAATATTTTTGGACCAACTGAAGAATCTCAGAACATACCCCAGAGGACAAATCCCCCAGGAGAGAAAGGAAGTGAAATCTTTGATGAATCAACTCTTTTTTTTTTTTGTACCAGAGATCGAACTCGGGACCTTGCGCTTGCGAGACAGGTGCTGGAACCACTGAGCTAAATCCCCAACCTGTTGAATCAACTCTTATGTAGACCCAACAATGTCTGAACTCACCTGATGGGAAGACTAGTAATATTCTTTGGTTCCTCCATCATTGAGACATCAGCCTTGGCACACCCAAACAAACCCAAGAACCACATTTTGTGTGTGAAGGAGAAGACTCAAAATCAGACCTTAAAGATGCAACAAACACCTCACCATGAGAAGAGCCAGCGCAAAGGGCAGCTCGAGAGAAGTGGACCACACCAAAGAGCTGGAACCCATGCCCACAGTCGACAAACATGAGCCCTGGCTAGGATCACATCCTCACTCTCATAATGAGGGCCCGAGCCCACTCAGAAGCAAATCCAAATTTCCTGCTACTAAGAGAGACTCCTGTTTTGCCTATAGCCATACCAGAAACTTGAGATAGAGTATCCGATGTTATCATCTTCTATAGCCCAAAAGAGTGGCGGGAGGGCCTGTCCATGCCTGAGGCTGCCTGCTCGGATGCTCTCCTGTTCTCCCAAGAGCTGCACTGAAGTCCATGCCTCATCTACTGCGGAGGGAGACATCTGCAGGGAAACAGTGGGACTCTCTTGGGGTCTACACATTTGTAGTTGCTGGTGGGGAAGAACTGTAAGACAGATGAGGACAGGGAGATGGTGCAGGGAAGCAGAAAGCTAGGCAGATTTTCTCTGTCTTTGCATCAGGGGTCTGCCAACCAACTGAATGGGCATCTTAAGAACTTTTGAATGAAAACCCTGACAACCTATCCATTTCTGTGAGATGGAGGAGGGAAGTATGAACAGAAACACGAAGAAGGTGGTGGGAGTCGCCATAAAACATCCCCCTTTAGATCCTAATGCTAGTTACTTGTCACCAATATGACTCCTATTCCTGAGATTTCTGCTTAACTACAGCATCTCCTTTTCATTTTATCCTCGTATTGTCTTGTGGTCTTGGTTGCTCTTCCTCAGCAGCAGTTTACAAAACCAGGAAGTTGTCTTCAGTCTGGTGCTCTGTGAAGGTTTTTGTGCCCTAAACCTCTGGGTTTTGCAGTTCCTGCATCTACTACCTTAACCAGCTCTCAGGCAACTCACTGTGGTCCATGACTCACCAGGTTTCCTTGTGTTGCTCCTTTTTTCTCTTACCAGTCTTAAGTCTGGGCCTTTGTTCCTCACTGATGAAGCAGAATTCCCTTGCCAAGCCACAGCTCTTCTTGCATGTGAGGCCTGCTGGCCACTGCAGGATTTAAAAATCTGTTATATCCAAGCCCTGGGCTTATTTGAACTCTTTCTGTGTCTCATTTTGCTCTTGTGTTTGGTGGGAAGAAGACATGCTTGAAAACTTTTACATAAATCCCTATGGGCTCCATTTCTGACACCTTCCAGAAAAAAGTCCCTTGCTCAGGCACACCAAAGAGGAGGAAGAACTGTTTGGGCCACCTTTAGAAAGCTTTGAGGAACCTCTGGGCCATATTCACAAATAATGCTCCTTAGGCTGGGACATTTAGTTTGGCAGCTGAATCACAACTGTTGTTCACTGGAGAAGATGCTGGCATAACAGAGTCATGTTGCCTCATTTGTCAGGCAGTGCTAACCAACCATGGAAGGGCTGCAGCCTCACTTCCCTGTTTCCTTTATGATGACAGAAGAGGGGCTGGGATGTCGCTACTGCTCTGAGTGCCTACAAACCTCACACTAGGTGCTAAAAAATCATCATTATTAAACTCTGGAAAAGCAACAGCTCTGTGAGTCATGCTTATATTGACCTAGCTGTTTTTAAGTGCCTGTGGTAGCTTCTCACCAAACTCTATTTCCTGTTCCTGGCTCATTCAGGGGTCTGCTCATGGCCATGTCAACCAAAGAGTTTCCCATTTCAGTTGCCCTGCAGACTTTGGCTCCAAGAGACACGAATTCTGTGCAACTTCATAAGGACTCAAATGAGTTGCGGTTCAAAGTCATTTAAGAGAACACTGTTTGGAATTCAGGGTATTGGTATTTTCTCATTTAAAAAAAAGTCTTGGGGGCCGGGGATTTAGCTCACTGGTTCTGCAGCCTGCCTTGCAAGCAGAAAGACCTGAGTTCGATCCCCGGTACCAAAAAAATAGTCTTAAGTGATGCTTAGCGTTTTAAGCCCAAACACACTACCTTTTTTAACTTAAAAGGAAGTATTCTAATGGTAAAAATGAACAGCATTTGTGACTATATTTTCTTAACAAGAAAATGGTCCATGAATTCCACATTAGCTTGACCAGGAGAAATCTGACATGAGTGTACTGGCTCCTATTATCAGCCCAGTGCAAGGGAGGCTTCTATTTCTACCGACTGGAAGACATTCCTGGGTGGAGGTGGGGAATGTGACCTACAGCAGTAGCCTCTGGGCAGAAGAGCAACCCACCTTGCACCTTGTCCTCTTGCCTTGTCCTTCTCTATGCTTAGGGCCTGGGCAGCGAACTCAGTGCTGGAAGCAGAGGTCACTTTGCCCCATGGTGCAATTGTCACTTCCTCTAGGAAGATGCTCCCTCCATCAAAGATGCGGCCTGTTCTCAACCTTCAAGCTGCATTGAGAAATTACTAATCTCTTGATTTTTATTAAGCCCTGAAACTTTCTTAAGTGCATTTGGTGCCAAGATTTTTCTAGAGCTATATCAAAGCAAGAAACCTGTCCTCACATCACAATGTAATTTTGATAGGAACCTTTTTATTTTTACAAGGCAGAATTGAGTATAGCAGTTGAATTAAATTTAGTAACTATGAAAACAAAATATTAGCAAGCTAGAATCATTGAAAGAGTAAAGAACCTGCCAAACAAATGTGGGACTTACTTTATGATAAAAATGGTATTTCTGATTGGTTTTGACTGGTTAGTAAATGGGGACTTCAGGCTACTGGCCAGTCTTCTGGAGAAAAGCAATAAAGATTCATCACTGGCTCATACCCAAATATAAAATTCCAAATGAATCAAATAAGTAAACATGAAAAGGAAAAGAACAGCAGGCAAGACTTCTATAAATATGACAATATTTGAAATCACAAAATAAATGACTGTTACATTCAATTACACAAAAACTAAACATTTCTGCACACCAAAAATAAACACTGTCGGGCCGGGGATTTAGCTCAGTGGTTTCGCCACCTGCTGCGTAAGCGCAACAAACCAAGTTCGATCCCCGGTACCAAAAAATAAATAAATAAATAAATACTATCATGAAAATCAAAAGAAACAACAAACAGGAAAATGTAGTTGCTACTCATATCATAGAAAAAGAGCCAATATCCTCAATAGAAAAACAGGCAAAATGTATGAATACAAGTTTTGCAGAAAATAAATTATAATAATTTCCAACTTCACTCAAAAAGTGAAATATACATCTGAAGTGAAACATCTTTTTCTTACAAATTAGCAAATATTATAACATTTGACATTGAACTATGGGTATAGATCAGGGGTAGAGAATTTCCCTGGCCTATGGTGAGGCTCTGGGATTAATCCCCAGCACCACAAAAAAAAAAAAAAAAATGTTTGACATTATTCTGTGTTGAAAGGATTTAAATCAGCAATCAGTAAGCTTTTTAAAAAATTTTTATTGTATATATTTGAAAACATTGTTTTCATATTGTACTTTAAGTATAGATCAGGGGTAGAGAATTTCCCTGGCCTATGGTGAGGCTCTGGGATTAATCCCCAGCATAAAAAAAAAAAAAAAAAAAATGTTTGACATTATTCTGTGTTGAAAGGATTTAAATCAGCAATCAGTAAGCTTTTTAAAAAATTTTTATTGTATATATTTGAAAACATTGTTTTCATATTGTACTTTAAGTCTTTAGACTTGTTCATCCTATACATCTGACACTTTGGTCCTCTAACCTATATCTCCCTATTTTCTTCCCCTCCAGATCATGCAGTAGTTTCTTCTGTGTTGGGCTTATTTCACTTTGCATGATGTCATCCAAATCCATCCACATTGTCCCAAATGGCAAGATCAAGATCTTATTCTTTGGTAGAGTTGGATGCTATTCCCATGTGTACAGGTACCATACATACTTCCTTTATCCATCAATGGACAGTTAGGTTATCTCCATATCTTGCCTACTGTGAGCAAGATCAAAAATTTTTATACAAGTTTAGATAATAGTTGAGATACGGCCTAAGCAACATGCAAGTGTGGTGAATGGAAGTGAGGATGCACACACGGGTGTGATTGGCTGGGCAAGTGGACTGGAAACATGGTCATTCTTTGCTGTGTACGATGGGCATGCTGGTTCTCAGGTTGTCAGATACTGCTGTGAGCATTTGTTAGATTGCATCACCAATGACCATGATTTTACAGGGTCTTCAGGAGCACCTGCTGTGGAAACTGTAAGGAATGGAATCAGAACAGGTTTGCTGGAGATTGATGAACACATGAGAGTTACATCGGAGAGAAACATGGTGCAGACAGAAGTGGGGCAACAGCTGTGGGTGTCTTGATTTCTCCCCAACATACTTATCTCATTAACTGTGGAGACTCAAAAGGTTTACTTTGTAGGAACAGGAAAGTTCACTTCTTCACACAAGATCACAAACCAAGTAATCCACTGGAAAAAGACCAAATTCAGAATGCAGGTGGCGCTGTAATGATTCAGCGTGTGAATGGCTCTCTGGCTGTGTCCAGAGCCCTTGAGGATTTTTTTTTGTACCAGGGATCAAACTCTGGACCTTGTATTTGCGAGGCAGGTGGTGGAACCACTGAGCTAAATCCCTGGCCCTCCTTGAGGATTTTGATTACAAATGTGTCTACAGAAAAGGTCCTAAAAGCAGCTTGTCTCACCAGAGCCTGAAGTCCATGATATTGAGAGATCTGAAGAAGACAATCAGTTCATTATTCTTGCATATGATGGTATCTGGGATGTTATGGGAAATGAAGAGCTATGTGATTTTGTAAGATACAGGCTTGAAGTCACTGATAATCTTGAGAAAGTTTGCAATGAAGTAGTTGACACCTGTTTGTATAAGGGAAGTCAACACAACATGAGTGTGATTTTGATCTGTTTTCCTAATGCAGTCAAAGTATCTCCAGAAGCAGTGAAGGAGGCAGAGTTGGACAAGTACCTGGAATGCAGAATAGAAGAAATCATAAAGAAGCAGGGGGAAGGCATCCCAGACTTAGTCCATGTGATACACACATTAGCAAGTGAGAACATTCCCAGACTCCCTCCATGGGGGTGAATTGGCAAGCAAGTGGAATGTAACTGAAGCCGTTTACAATAGACTGAATCCTTACAAAAGTGATGACACTGACTCTACATCAACTTGTGATATGTGGTAAAACTATTCATCTAATCATGGAGTTTACCTTCACCTCCAAAGGACAGTACAGCTCAACTTTGTTGAAACTTTTAACATCCATCCTCAACTTTAAGGAAGAAGATCTAACTTGAGTGAGAGTGATTACACCAGAGAACTTCAGCATTACAACAGCTACCCCAGAACTGATTTTTTTTGTAAATTTGAGGTTTATGTGAACATGATTTCAAACCATAATTCATGTTGTAAATCAGACTCCAGCAATTTTTGTAAAGTGTAATTGTCCTTGTATAAAATGCTCATGTTTAATTATGAACTGCTTTAAAATCACTACCAAAGATACAAGAAATGTTTGGCTTGTTGTGTGATATAACAGATATATAGTCCCTTCAAGTCATGTTGTGTTTGGACTTGGGGTTGGGATAGGAAGAGCAGCAGGCATGTCAGCTAGATGCTCAAACATGCACATGATGATAGAGAATAATTTCAAAACCTTACCAAGCTGAACATTCAAGGAGTTATGGAAAACTGCCTTCACATTCTTGGCAGAGGATTGGCATGGTTAGTAAAACCATTTGCTTCACTTCACCTCACTGTTTTCAAGATATTGTCTCCATGTTGCCACAAATATTGCAGGTAATACAGTATATTCATATGAAAAACAATCTTGGTCCTAAAATGCCTTGATTCTTTGCACCTCTTTTATAAGTCCTTACATTTATTGACTAACTGATAAGCAGCCACTTCCTATATAAAGTAGGAGACTGCCACATTTTTGCTATCATGATTGGCTGGGCCTGCTGCTGTTCCTAGTAAGATATTCTGAATTCTATTTTATCGATAAAGCCTGATTTCACAAAAAAAGATTAGATAATAAACATTGGCTGTGTTCCACCAAAATTTTATTTATAAAATAGGCAGAGATAGCTTGTCCATCCCTGGTATAATTAATCAGACATTCACTCATGGTGCCAGAGAGACTAAGTTGTACCATCTTCATGGAAGGCAGAGGGGCATGACATGTCAAAGTTAAAGTGCATATATATATATATATATATATATATATATATATAGTATCCCAGAAATCCTAAATCCTAAGCCTGTAACTCATAGATGTACTCACACATGTGAAACAATAAAACAAGACTATTCATTGCAGTCAAAAACTTGGAGGCAACCTAAGAATCCAGAAAGGGGTCTTTCAAACTGTATTTAGTACATCTACACTGTGGAACAAGACTCAAAATTGTGCAAACAGCACAGAGGCTCCATCACTAGCATGAAATGAACTCTGAGGTATAATGGCAAATGCAAGATACAAGAGAGGAACCTATGTGATTCTGTCATCTGTGAGGTAACACACACACAAGTACGTAGACACATGGATTTAGAAATGCGTGAAGCATCTGACCACTGGAAACTGCAAAAGGCTGCCCTCTGGGAAGAAATGCATGACTGGGAACAGGGTAAGAATGAGACTAGCTTTTCACAATGTGACTACTTTTGAACCAGAATTAGAGCTAGGTTTTCACATTACCTTTTTTCTTTTTATCAGTATATTCATTATACATAATGATTACATTCATTATACATAATGATTACATTCGTTTTGGGTACTTGGTACATATACCTATCATATGATACTTTGATCATTTTTACCATCCTTTCCTCCCCCCTCAACCCTCTCCTCCCTTGCTCAGATTCCCTTTTCTTCTACCAATGTCTGCCTCCCTATTCTCTTACCATGTCTCCTTTATTTTGCTCTTTAAATTATTTATACTTTGGGTTTCTCATATAAAGGAAACCATTCAATATTTAGCTTTCTACATCTGATTTATTTTATTTAGCATTACTGTCTCAAGATCCATCCATTTTCCCACAAATTATTCTTCTTCATATAAAATTCAAATATAAATGAGCTTTTATTCAATCAGTAATGGTAGTTAGGCAAGTCATATTGCAAAAGGGATCACTGACAAGAAAATTCATCCTCCTCCCACAAAAAACAAACACATTCCAGAGTGTTCTTAACCAGACTTTTTTCTTGAATCTTGTTGTTCTTCTTTAGGCACTCTTGCTGTCTTTGTTAAATTCCAAATGTCTTATTTCTATTTTAACCTATGCACCCAGTGTGCCTGAGTCACCTAGCCTTGCCTCCTCTGATTTTTCTTGCTGAGGTTCACCTGAGGTCAGGTGGTCATCCAGGGCTCCTTTTTTGGTGGAGCGGGTCTTCCTGGTATGTGCCAGTGCCAAGAACACAGGGCAGATGAGGCCATTTCTGGAGGAGCAAATCTTGGCAAGTCAAGCTTCCATCACTCACCTGATTGGGAAAGGGCATCTTTCGCAAGTCTTCTCACCCACCAGGCCCTTGGAAAGTTCAGGATGGAATCAATGAGAAGATGGCTATGAGAACAAGGTCAATACACCCATAATGACCACAAAGACAGGCATTATTGTTGACTAATGACACTACAGGGACAGCAAGTAAAAGAGAGGTATTGCCCAGGCAAACTCTACCACCTCACATATTCAAGTTTCTGCACCTGAGCACCTGACCTCACTCACCTGTGGTGCTACCCTCAGCCACTTGTCCCTTCTCCCTTGTCTTCTTGGCTAGTCAATGAGTTGGTCATTCTTCAAGCTTTTGAAGAAAGAGGATCAAGAGGTCTAAGTTTTAAAGTCAAGTACACCAGTAACACAGCCTGAGACAGGGATTTATAGAGGGTCAGCTCTCAGAACCAAGAGGGAAGTAGGAGAGGTCAGGAGGAGGAACTGAGCAGAGATCTGGTCTCTGCTGGAGTTTTGCCACAGCCTGAGCTGATGGGGATCTCTGGAGCACAGATGATGTCTCATAATTAGACCCCTTTAAGGCTTCAGAGTAAAAGAGGAGAGAGATGGTTAGTTACCCGGCTAAAGTAGTTCTTATTGGGCTAAGAACAATCCTCCCAAAAGCCAGGCAACATGTACAGTAGCAGGAGAGTAGCTTTCTCAGTCTGGGAAGAAAGATTGGGATGAGGCACTAACAGCACCCACAAACACCATATACCCTTCCAGGACTGATGAACCTCAGAAGGGCAGAGGACAGGAGCTCTGATAAAAATTAATTTCCAAGGAGGAAATTCCTGAATCCACCATTAGCAGTCCACCCATCAAGTGGCAGACCTTCCTCTGGTGAATGCTATCTCAAGCATCAGCCAAATGTCTGCAGCTCTGGGGTAATGAAGTCGTTTGCTAGCACTGCTATAACAAGGTACTACACACTAAGTGGATTAAACAACAGAAATGTATTGTCTCTCACTCTGGAGGTGAGAAGTCCCAGGTCAGGTGTCAGCAAGGCCATGAACCTGAAGGGGAAGGGTCCTTCCTTTCACTTTCCAGCTCCTGGTAGCTCAGATTTTTCTTAGCTTATGGCAGCACAACTCTAATTTTCACATAATATTCTCCCTTTGTGTCTGTCTCCAATTTTCTCCTTTTTATAAGGACACCAGTCATATTGGATAAGCAGCCCATCCTACTCCATAGGACCTTGTCTTAATTATTTATACCTGTGACAACTCTGTTTCCAAATAAGGATAAATGCTGAGGTACTGAGGGCTAAGACTTCAACATACTAATTGGAGTAGAGAAGAGACACTCAACCTTTTTTACCTAAGAATTTTGCCTTGTAGTCTGGGGCTATTCCTACTATATTTCTACTCCAGTACTACAATCCAGCCTCAGAAAACCTGTCATTTGATTATAGCCCAATTTAATCTTAGTTATAATTAACTTAGCTATGGAAATTCCAAGTGGAGACCAACCATTCCCTCTTTTGTGTGACAACAGGCCTACCCCCGCAAGGACACAGTGCAGTGACTCCTCTCACATGTAGCATCCGTCTTGGTTTGGCTCTTGGTCTGGTCAAACATTGAGCCAAGAAACAAACAATTCCCATGAAGATGATGAACATTTCATTATTGGAGGTGGAGAATAAAGAAATATATATATATAATTTTATGTTGGCAAAATGTTTGTTTCAAGGTGACTACAAGGTGCCTAAAATTGTTGTTAAGAAAACTTCTGAATTTGCAGAGACAACACAGGAGAGTAGGTTCTTATTCCAAGGTGCTGGCTACTGAGAGTAAGGGAGTAGAGACATGAATCATAATTGCTCCTAGCTACTCATCAAAGATAAAATGAAGTCACTGGGAGCACACCTCTGCAGAGGTGCACCATTAAAACTTCCATTCTGGAAAGCAATGGTAGGGAGGTGCAGCAACCCAGCTTCCAGGAGAGTGGATAAGCGAGGTGGGAGATGTGTGTGTGCACAAAGTCATTACAGGACAAGAGTAACCTGTGTAAGTAGACAAAGTGACCCCTCCACAAGACATCTGTGACTCTTTTCATCTGCCTCCACTGGGTGCTTCTCTCCAGCCAAGTGTTTTTCCTGACCCCGCATTTAGATTCTAAACATCCCACGCTGCCATCTGAGCCAAAGAGTTGCTTCAGTATCAAGGTGACATCACAGGCTCCTGGAATTCAGGCTACCTATTAACTTCTCCTGTGGTGCTGAACTTCCTGACCCATCATTTGGCCCTGACCTCTGGAAACAGCACACACCTCACTCCCACTGCCAACCCAGCCTACAGCTGGCTGAGCAAACCTAGGCCTTTGAACTTCAACAGTATGTTCTTGCAACCTCACAGAATAGGGGTCAAATATCTCTGTGGCTCACAAACTCTGTTTTCAAGTCATCCATGCCTTTGGAAGCAAGCAGTTTTCTTTAAATCGATAGTTTTTAGACCTCTGCCATGCTGCAGAATTGACTAATACTGGGCCAGCACAGATTTTGTAAAGCCATGCACATAGAAATAAATGTCAATACTACTTCATTTTTATTTTACAGAACAGTCTTGAAAAGTAACCTCTTATGTATGCATCCACACCTGCAAGTAGTCAGTACACCGAATTGCATTGCCGGGATCAATTGATTGCTTGATGATTCTGATTCTTTACCCTCCCATAGCCATGCCCTTCATAAACTGGCTGTGCCCTGTCACTTTCATTTCAGGTTGGCCAAGCACCTTGATTTGGCAAAGGGGATGTTGAAAACCATGCGCCAAAGGCTGGAAAAAGCACCTGTATGTTTCCACTCTTGGTCTCATCCCTCCGCTATGGTCATAAGAACATTCCTGGGCTAATACACTAGAGGCTGAGAACATAGAGAGGGTCTGAGTTTCCCTGTGTTAGTCATGCCTGCTATGACCAACCTAGAGCAGATACTGTCCACAAACCCCCAGGTGTGGGCAAGTCCAGCCAAGAACTGAAGAACCACAAAGCTGATCTGAAGACAGAGTATATCCCATCCAGCACACTTTTGAGACAGCTTGCTACAGATAATATAGCTTACAAAGCATCTGATCATACACAATCTCCACTCATAGTAATAAATTCACCAGAACATACATTCCATCAGAGCACATCGTTTTCTGTTTTGGTCACTGATGCTTCTTAAGTATCTAAGACAGTGCCTGATACATGGTAGGCTTGTAATAATTACAACTGAATTAAGAACTAAGTAAAATACTAATGGTAATACCAATGGCAACAATATATGAGCTTATACAGACTCTGTCATGCCCTGAGCACTTTTCTCTGTGCTTAATAAGCTGCTTCATTTGGTTCTTCTGTCAGTTTTGTGAGTTATTATTTATCCCACTTTAAAGATAAGAAAACTGACGTTTAAAATGATTGAGCAACTTAAAAGTACCACATGTAGCACTCAAATACAGGATTATTTAAATTGGTAATCCATATTACTCAGATATACAGAGTTTTGAAATATTAAGGCTATTAAATAAGTAGAGCTTAGACAATTTGAGTGATCTGACCAAGTTTTAAAGTAATAAATTACAAAGTTGACCTTGGAAACTTCTTTGGTGCCCCATTGCTTTCCAATAATCCTAACATTTGGAACCAGGTGAGAACAATTCTGAAAGCCCCTCCTACAAGAAGATATAGTTAGAGCCTGATAATCTGATATAAAATCAGAAACAAAATTGAGTAAGAAACATTCATAGTGGTGTTAATAAAATTAATATAGACCAAAGCAAGACATGAATATAAAACCTAATGATATTGTTAATAAACATAACAAAAAAGCTATGAGAGACTAAATCCATATGAAAATGAGAATGAATACTCACCAACTTTCCATCTTACAGTGACCAAAGGAGGTTTTAAGGAATATAAGTAAGTAGTAGAAAAAATAACCAAAATTAAGGAATAAGAGGGTATTGGGCAGGATTCTCCACAAAACAGAACCAGTTATTATTTATCCATTCACAATATTATTATTGACCTTCACAAGGACAACAGAAGCATCTTGCCACAGGTGTTTTCTCCTAGGGTGAGGCCATGAGTATAGCCAACCTCATATATATTCGTTCCACATCCACACATTCAACTAACCACCAAAGACTTTAAGAAAAAAACTGTCTGTACTGAATATATCAGACTTTTTCTTGTCATTTTTCCCTAAAGGATATAAAATAACAACTATTTATATAGTTTGTACATTGTATTAGGTATTATAAATAGCCTGGAGATAATTTAAAGTATACAAGACAACATTCATAGGTTCTATGATAATACAGTACTATCCCACTTTCTATAAGGCTCTCAAGCACATGCAGATCTTGGTATTCATGAGGGGGATCTGAAACCAGGCCCCCATTCTTCCAGAGGGACATGGGATGACTTGTAACTCTCTGGGGCTCTTGGGGCCTCAGTGTGGATACCTGGGTACCTAGAAGCCTTCACAGGGACAAGACCCACCCCCACCCCCACCGTCAAAAAAAAAAGACACACTTAAAATACAAAAATAAGAATGACTGAGAGGAAAATGATGGAAAATATTAATCAAATCTATATAGCTATCTGTAAATATGAGATAAGTTGAGCCTCAATGTTTATAAGAAATAAAGGGTCACTAGTAAAAAGTTAAAAGAGAGATAATCCTTTTAAATACAAGTTAACCTCAACATATGCAAACCCAAAAGCTAGCATACGTTCATGGAGAATCTATCAAAGGTTTTTTTAGGAAAATTTATTTTACTTTATTGTATATTTGGAGAACCTATCTTTATCATGAATTTTTCATATTTTTTATCTTGTTTTGTTTCCGTTTTTTTGTTTTTTCTGGTGCTAGGGAGCTAGGGTATGAAAACAGGGCTGTACCCATGCCAACAAGGGATCAACCACTGAACTATATGCTCAAACCTTATTGTGAAATTATTTTTATTAAATTCTTTTATTGGCACATTGTAGGTATACAACACAATTACATTTCTCATTGGGAATTGTACCTTTATATAAGGCATCTTGGTTCCTATTTTTTCCCCAATCCTATCCCTCCCTTCACCCCCTCCATCCTTCGCTATTTACAAAGACTTTATTTCCATTTTTTCCATTTCTCATCATTTTTTCCTTTCCCTTCTTTCCTTTC
>NW_004624741.1:7194055-7205422 GCF_000247695.1 Heterocephalus glaber | reverse complement strand
ATTTCATTTTTCCCAGATCCTCTTTTGTTGCCAGTTCAGAGAGTCCAGGTGGTTGAGTATCAGAGTGTTCCATCTCGTTTCCCTTTGGGGTTGCCGTAGGTAATCCAGAAGTCTATTTTTGAGGCTTGTTTATGTGTCTTCTCATTTCCATGGCAGGGGGGTGATCCTTCTGGCTTCCACACAGCTCACCTTCTCTGCTCTAGGAGCTTGGGATGGCAGTGGGGGAGCTTCCTTCCGGGTTCTGGGACCAGCTCACCTTCTCTTGAAAATGTGATTTTTTTATAAAATGGAGTACTACTCATCCATAAAAAATTAGAAATTAGAAACATTTATAGCTAAATGGATGCACATTTAGCTCTTAAGTGAAATAAATAGGACACACATGTGTAAATACTGAATAGTTTCTCTAGTGTGAGAAACTGAAAGTGTAAATAAGGACTAAAAGGTAGTGTGAAATAGGAAGAAAAGGGGCAAAGAGGAAGGTGAAGTGGGAGGGGTAGGGGAAAGGAAAGAAGGGAGTGGAATTAATATGAGAAAATGAAAAAAATGGAAACAAAGTCTTTGTAAATAGGGAGAGATGGATGGGTTGAAAGAAGGGCAGGGGAATGGGGAAAAAATAAAAACCATGTGAGATTATGTAAAGGTGCAAATCTCCAATGATGAATGTCATTATATTGTATACCTAAAATGTATGAATAAAATTAAATGCATACAAAGAATGTTAAACAACTCTATAGGAAAATCACTCAAGCATTTCATAGAAAAGGAAATAAAAATGCCCCATAAACATAAAGTTGATCAGTCTTATTAGTAATTGGAGAAATAAAAATAAAACACAAAGACACACTATCCAATACCCCTAAGACAGACTTTCTTTTATGTGTGTTTATATGTGTGGTACTTGAGATTAAACACTGGGCCTTCACACTGAGCTACATCTCCAGCCCTTTTTTATTTTTTATTTTGAGGTTGGGTTTTACTAAGTGGCAATGTTTCCCAGGCTGTGCTTGAACTTGAAATCTTCCTCCCTCAGCCTCCCGGAGTACTGGGATTACAGATATGCACCACTACACCCAGAAAAATTTTTAAACTTGGAAAATAGCAAGTATTGGTTAGGATATGGAGCAAAAGAAAAATCTCATACTCTGTTGAGCAAAGTGTAAACTAATAGAATCTCTGAAAACGTTTGCCATTGCCTTGTAAGATTGAACATTTTATTCTCCAAGATACAGTACTGTATAGTGCCAAAGTGTATTAACTTTGTGTTATACCACTCTACATTTCAGAAATTTAAAATAATAAAAATTAATTTCCTGCTCACAATACAGTGGTATGTACAGTCTGAGGATGAAGGATCTAAAGGGCACAGTATACTAGTCTTTATCTCACCGATATCTAAGTATCTTATCTAACTGTCCAAAGGAATCTGGAATAATAGTCCTTATTCACTCAAGAACCAAAGATCATGGAGAGAGGAGAGCAAATTCTACTACCCATGCAGTTCCATTCCTACATTTTTTCTCTGAAAATCTTTTGTATAAATGCAGTACTATATACAATAGAAGATCATAGTCTCATGCTTCTTGGTGACAAAAAAGAAACCTGGAAACAATTCAAATAACTATCAATAATAGAATAGGAGAAGCTCACCATGGAGAGAGGAGAAGTAATTTTAGGAACAAGATGCTTGAGAAGGGAAGAGACTGGAACAGAAGACTGGTCCAAAATAGGAGTAGGAATGCCTTTCACCTGACAGTATGCGAATAGAGAAAGAATAGATAGATAATTCCTATACTTAGAGGGTATCATTCTCATATATATAAATTCTCTTGAACTATGGGGTAAATGTTAAAGCTAAAATGTAATGAGGAAAGGATGTTGAAAAGAACACATAAAATAGTCAACACTGAGAGTTAGAAACAAATTTCCTAGTAGAAGTGCCTGGAAGAAATGATTGCAGATTTGAGATTTGTGGTCATAAATTGAAGTGAGCACAGATGACAATGGAACGAATGGGAAACTAGTCTTAATGAGGGTGGAGTTTTACAGAGGAATAGAGTGGCGGACAGTGAGAGCATCAAGGACTTGCTTATGAGAATCTCGTAATTCTATACCAGGAGATCTCAGTTAGACCGAGAGAGAACAAACCCGAGGGAGGTAACAGATGATGAAAACTGACAGATGAATGGAGGCCTAAAATGAAGATGGGGTGGAAGAGAAAGGCTGACTCCCAGAGTATGGAAGATGTGCAACTGAGATTTCAGGACTATGAGAAGATATAGGTAATGACCATCATGGAGTGGTTGAGCTTGGATGAAGGAAGAAAACATTGCATAAGGGAGGTCAAGGAACTGAGGGGGCAGAGTGCTGAAGGGATCACCTTTGTCAACATTGGTACTGCCAAGGTACATAACAACAGTAATCATGGAGAGGGAGATTTTTACTGTAGGAGAAGGCACCCAGGTCTGGGTAATTAGGATGGCACATAGAGCAGAGGTGGTGTGAAACAGAGCAAAGAAAGGATGAGAGACTTGAGAGGTGGGTGGTAGCATTTTAGATGAATGGGAAAAAGAAAAGTTTGAGGATGACAGGAGGGAGGGCGTCCTCTGTATGAATAGATGACAAAGAACAGGAATCTTAGAAGCATCACAGGCAAGAATGGTGCAGTTGAGGAGGACAAGTGAAGAGTTCTTGTATGACAGCTGGGTTGTTTCAAGACACAAATAAAAAAGAATTTCCACAGCCCACCACCCAAGCTACCTACTACCAGCTTTACCACCATCTCTTTTACACATTACCATGTTATCCAAGCTCCTATCTGAATTGAAACTTCACTTCAAACATCAAACCCTACTCCACTGGTCTAAAATTCCTCATCTTTTTCCTGAATCCTCAGTTTACTGAATCAATTATATATATACATACATATATATGTACATATAGTGTATATATATGTATAAATGTATATATTCATATAATTATGTTGTTATTTTTTCATCCTAAGGAAAAGCCTCCTCTTGTCCACCAAATACTTTTTGTTTCTCTTTGCAAAAAAATTCTTTTAAACAGCTATCTGCATTTGGAGTCTCTAGTTTCTCTCCTCCTGGTCTTTTTTGAACATAATGCAATCAGGTTTTCACCCCCATCATTCCACAAAAACTGCTCTTGCCAAGGTCAATGATGACAAGAAAAGTCAACAATGGCACCGACTGCTGATAGCCAATGGTCAAATTTCTGTATTCATCTTCTTAGACCTATCAGTATCGTTTGACACCATTTTTCACTCGATTGTCAGAAGACTATACTCTGGTGCTTTATCTCTTACTTTGCTATTCTTCCTTCTCAATCTTCTTTACTAGTTCTTCCTAGTTTCTCCTTCCTCTTAGGATTGCAATACTCTTGGGTTCAGTCTTTTTGTCTTTTCTCTTTGCAGTCACTCTTTTGTGGGTCACATAGTTGCTTGGCTTTACATACAACCGCATGCTGTAGACTTTCACGTGCCCCTTTCAACTATGGCTTTGACATTTCTCCCCTCAAAATAAGCTCATATTGATTCCACTGTCTACTTTAGAATTTCTGCAAACACCAGTGTCTTCTATATAAATCTGTGATACTGTCATCTTTTCTAATAAGAACTCCAACCAAAATAGGTCTTATTGTGATTTTATTAACATATCCTGCTAAGTTGTTTAATCAGGGCAAGTTTTCCACTCAATCAGGATAACTGAGAAAGTCATTGAACTTTAAGAGGTTATGATATCCATCTCCCTTCCTCAGGTAGGATGATACCCAAGCCATACTAGAAAGAAACTGATTTGAATTAAGAAGTACAGAAGACAAACCTTCAGCATAATGAGCTGCATGCTGCATTTCAGATAAGATAACTGGGGAATTATCTGATAACTTAAGGAGAATTGTACCATAATAACAAAAGATATGGTAAAACTATGATATCTGCAGAAGTTGTAAAATATAAAATATGTACACCTCTATTTTCCTCAACACTAATCCAAGAAGTAAAAAGGACGATCTGTTAATCTAACTCTATAAAAGCTGCTAGTTGTTGTAGATTGACTACCCAAGATTTACCTTCAACTGGACCTTCTTCTTGCCCCCATCTCCCATTTCTACCCATGGACATTAAGAACTATGACAGCAAGTAACATGTCTGCTCTTTCATTCTTATTGTACCTTTATCACCTGGCATTTGCCTGGCACACAGTTGACATGTAATTAATATTTGTTAGATGAGTAAGTATTGTTGGTGTCACAGTCCTTTAATTAATGGTGTCCAAAATAATGTATCCATTCATTCTACCAATTGTTATTACACTGTACTAGGCACAGCAATAGCTGATGGGAACACCATGATAATTGAGACATAACTCTGTCCTCAAGAAGTTTTCAGTCAAGAGTTAATGAAAAAGAGTGACAACAAAAGCAGTGCATGATGAATGATGAGCTTGAGTGAAGAGCTCAATGTCATAAAATATCTGAGAGGAGCATCTGTCCCAGTGGGACCTTAGAATGAAGGAATGTCAACAGAGACACAAAGCACAAATAAGAATGAACCAGAGAAAAAGAAGAGGGTGGAGCAGAGGAAATAGCATCCTACAAAGGCCAGGGAGCAGATGTATTTGCATTCACTCTGCAAGAATTTATTGAAATGCTTTGAGTCATGCTGTGGCGAATACAATAGCAAACAAGTCAAGGTAGTCTTTGCTTTCATGAAATTTATCTCATAGCAAGGCAAGGGGGCAAACAAAAGCTATACTGTGTGCTCCCCTGGGGAATATGCAGATGGTCCAAGATGCTCAGAGCTCCTAGTTCAGCACTGGGAGGCCATGCCAGGCTTCCTGTCTGCAGTAGATACCCAGAAGCTTAACCAAAAGAGTGGGGTACAGAAAGTCTATCCCAAAAATTGGGCTCAGAAGAAGAGAGACCAAAGAAGATTCTGTAATTATGCAGCATTCTCTATGGCTGAAGCAATGTGTTGAGGGGACTGGTAAATATGAAACACTTAGACACATTTGAGATGAGTCCATTGTAAAGAGCCCTGGAAATCCTGCTAAAGATGCAGATTGTATTTCTGTGTAGTATTATGCAGATCTGGATACTAATCTAAGGGAGAGAGGAAAGAAGTGTTACCATGAAAAGATTATGTCAAATCTTTTTACTCTGCCACTTCATACTGACTTTTGATACATAGATGTAGGCAAGTTTATTAATATTTCCATTTTCAGCTTTCTCACTTGTAAACTGGAGATGATGTTAGCCCTCACAAAATAGTTCTGAGGATTAAGTGAATAACTAAGGCATTTAGCATAGTTTAGTCAGTGCTCAAAAAATGCTAAGAACACTTCGTCCTATTTGCCATTTCCTTAGAATCTCCTGGTTCTAAGTTTTTTTCTCAATGGGTAATTTACTAGTTCAACTTTCTTTCTCCCAGTACTAGGAAGCTAGTCCCTTCCTAGTCCTCAGGACTACACAGTAGCCACAAGGACATGTGCCGGGAATATTGTTAAAAGTAAGATGAGCTCTTCCTTATAAAACTATTTGAGAAGACTAGGGTAAAAATAATAGGTGCCAAGTTGTTAGACTGAATGTATGAAGCCACTTTCACAGGTCCTCATTTTTTGCCTGCTGTAGTTAAGAAAGACAGAGACAGTGTGGCTTGTTGGATACAGGTGTTTTTCCTCCTTCTAGCATGAAGGGTGTCTCTACTGGTCACAAGATACCCAACTCCTCACCAGGAAAATGGAGGCAGAGACCAGGAACAGATGGAATCACAAGGAACAAATCTAGTCACACTGATAAGGTGGGTGAAGACAATGTATGCCTTCATGTCAAGCAGGATACATAACTGGTATGTGTGGGCTATGGAAGCAGACAAGGATTGAATGTCAGCTGTGTTACTTCCAAATTATTTAACTCTGAGAAAGTTGTTGACACTTTCTAATACAGATCCCTTATCATAAAATATGATGACTACCCTAGCTGGGTAATGGTGAGAAGTAATTGAAAGAAGATAAAGCTTTACAAACTGCCAAATGCCACACAAAAGATAGTAGTTGCTGCTATTTATATTAGAAAAAAATGTGAAGGAAATCCTGTATATTATACACATATACCAAATATAAAATATAATCAAATGTACCTGATAATAAAAATGATGTATCAGAAAAACCAAATGAAAGTACATTTGCTATCATGCCATCTTTCCTTATCTACGCGAAAGGATTTCAAAGTGCAAAAGTGCTCCATAGACAGATGCACATAATGAATTCTTTCATAAATGGAATCATATTTTGAAGTGATTCAAATAGCATACCTTTTTTAAACTGTGTAGACATCAAAGAATAAAAGAATATTCAGGTATGGTTCAGAGGGAATCATAGAAAGAATATTTCTGCTTTTACATAATAATTTTCAGGTTTTGTTTGAGTTCAGTACTGGGGATTGAACCCAGGGCCCGCACTGAGCTATACCCCCAGCCCATTTTTATGTTCTATTTTGAGACAGGGTCTCACTAAATTGCTAAGTTACCCAAACTTAGGCTTGAACTTTCAATCCTCCTGCTTCAGCCTCCCAGAGTGCTGGAATTGCAGGTGTGCAGCACCATGCTCACCTACATGACAATTATGAATGTAACCCTAACATACTCATCAGTAGGATGCAATGGCCTAGGAATTAATGAAATGTTTCCAGATAGGTGCTAAGAATGAGCTTTCCACTGAACCATTCAGCCTATTTTGTTGTAAGCATGTCTGGGGCAAGAATTGATGTTCTATCCACTTATAAGTTCTGAAATAATGTCTTCCCTGATAAGGTAGAGGAAAGCACATTTCCTTCTCAACTATGTAGCACACATTTCATCAACTGAAAAATACCCATAGAACTTTTTCAGCATGTAAATGATGTTGAAGTTGTCTTTTTATTGGCACAGTTAATGTTAAACTTGGAACATTCAGCCTCAAGAGGCACTTCATCATTATCTAGACAGTTAGTGATGCTCTATTAATACAACTCCTGATGTACAACACACAGCCATGATCTGAGTGTGTCAAAAATGTGATCTTGACCCTCCCAGAAAGTGTGGGAAGGAGGCTTTCAAAATCAATTATCTCCCCACTTCTGCATTTTTTGGTGTGGTCCTATTGGAAATAGATTTGCCAAAACACTCTTTCCGTATTTTCAATATAAGTGTAGAAATAAACATTTAGAAGACAACATGCTTTAAAAGCCAGAGAAAAACTTACATTGAAATCCTGCTTCTATCTGTTCAAAGTCTTCTCAGTTCAGCTCAAGATTTTTTTATCTTTCTGTCCTTTTCTTGCCAACCAATGACCCCCTTCCCTCCAGATACACACACACCTCTGAAATAAAGAATTCACACAGAAGCCCTGACTTCATACTTCCAGAAAATTAGCAATGCTTCTTTAAAATACTAAATCTTTTATTTCTATAATCAGATTTCTTGTCCTTTTTGCAATTTTACCTAAATAAACAAAAGCCAGGAAGGGGTGGGGCTCAAAGAAGGGAGAAGGTATGTGACATTTATAGTCACTACTGTTTGGGATTCTGAGCACTTGGAAGTGGCCACACCTTGACCCACACACATATGCTGGTTTTTCTGCCTCAGACACCACCCACCCTTTGTCTTACTCATACTTAGCCCCACCCTTCCCACTACCACTCAGTTCTCAGCCTTGCCAATAACTTGCCTCGTTAGCTGTCTTTTACCTGGATCAGGCAGGGTCTCCGCATAAGACAAAATTCCACTTAGCTGTTTCAGCTCATTAGTGTGCTTGGGCCCACTCATACAGCAAGAGCCCATTGTTAATCTTCAGGAATTCCACAAACTGACTGCTAAGTACAGTCATTAAATATTAAATTAATTCATAATGACTTATATTAAAAACAAACACAACAAATATTCAAAACCAATCCCTTTTTCATTATTTTACTACATTGTATTATTAGGTACAATCTAGACTGTATCTGTTTTACTTGTAGAGTAGAAGTACTGTGCATCTTTTTGCAACTCTTTCCATGGCATCATGCTGGGCCATGGTGAGAATATTTTACTCCACAGAAACTGGCAAATGTAAGTCAGGGATTTGGGGGCTTTTTCTAGGAGCTAACTGTTAAACATTTGCCAGCACACCACTGCTTCCACTGAAGGCTGAACCAAAGAATCTATTTGGATTAAAGTAGTAGGATAAGGAAACCAACTAGACATGCTGAGCCCCAGAGATTAGCAGCAGAGAGAAATATTGCCACTCTTGGACCTGAAGAATTGAGGTCTGGCATCAGAAAGTATGATCTGCTTGGACAGAGCCCCACTGGCACCAGCTTTTGCCAAAGAACAGCGTGGAAACCAAGTGATGGAGTAGGCCTTCTCTTTCCTCCCCACCTCTGTTCACAGGTCATTGGCTGAACTCATCAGGATCCCAGCCAGCCAGGAAGCCTGGGCCCTGCAGCCCACAAAATTCTCGAGTTGGGCACAGTGGAGATGGAGGTTCGTGTGTGTGACTTTTATTAGGGAGTGCTCTTGGCATGGCCCACTGTGGAAGGGAGGGGAAACACACTGAACTGGGCAGACAGGGAAAGCTGAGGTGCACCCCCAACACAGGCCTCAGAGGAGTCTGTGGGAGCCCTGGAGCTGGGACTACCCTTCCAACTTCTCTCAAGTTGGAGAAAAGCCTTCACAGTCCCATCATGGGCAGCTAGCAGACACGGGCTCCCTTCAAAGGAGGTGCGACCTTAGATGAGGCAGTTTTCTTAGGAGAAATGCCTTAAAGAGGATAGACACCCGAGGTTTTCCTCCAGCAGTTGGGGAACTGAGCCCTTCATTCCTAAGTGGGGACCTAGGTAGTGCATCATAGAATCCCTCCAGGAAGTGTCAGCTTGCTGGCACCCCATGTTGGACATAAAAAGAAAAAGAAGGTATCTCACAGTGGTACAGAGAGGAATGGGAACTAATCATATGTTGCTCTTCAAAGCTCAGCTTGTGAGTCAGCCTCTTGCAAAAGCACTATCTGACCCTTCTGCTCCCTGTCCCCTCATGATCCCTATGGAAAGCTCCACCGTGGTTCTCAATGGCATTCCCCTAATCCGTTTGCAAGCCAGTCTCTGTGTGAGCTCTATGACCACAAGGATTGGGCTTTCTCTGTCCTCATCCCCATTCTGTCCCCATAATTAATAAATATGACTACCCTTTCTAATTATGGAAATAATTTAAGAGGGAGAAAGAAAGAAAGAAAGAAGAGAAGGAAAGACGGAAGGAAGGAAGGAAAGAAAGGAAGGAAGGAAGGAAGGAAGGAGGAAAGGAAGAAGGGGAGCAGAGGGGACAGAGCAAGGAAAGAGACAAGAGAAAAAATGAGAAAGAAAGCTACCCAAGGAAAGAGAAATTAAACTGCTACAAGGAAAAATAACCATTATCCTCATGACACCACTCCATGCATATTGCTTTCTAAATTATCCTTGGTTATATGTCTCTGGAAGGTGTCCAGTAAGTTAGTAAGCCTCACTGGTATCTAAAACCATCATTTAACTCATCCAATTCAGAACTAAGACAGATTCATAGGTTATTCAATTACATGAAAAAACTGACTCTATGATTTCAATCATACTCAGTGGTGATTCCTAAATACCAGTAATATCCTATAGCCAAACACCACCAGGAACCACACCATGCCAAACCACAGGGTATCCCAGGCAGAGGGTGCTCAAAAGGATGGAAGTCCTGGGCTTCTGAAAGGTTTTTGTGGAGAGGGTTCAAGCAAGTGGCTGTATCTGGACTGGTAAAGAAACAGCTGTCCCTCACTTTGGCCAGAATAGGGGCAATTTGGTTTCTTTTGTTGTTAGAACAATGTTTTTTTTTTTTTCTGTGCTCCTGCATGATAATGGAGCACCCTTGCTCCCACTTCCACTATCAGGGTCACAGAGCGGCTTTGTCTGTTACTGTGTTCTGAAAAATGATCTGCGTTCAACAAGGGGAACACCAAAGACTTTGTATGAATGCCAGGCCAGCTCCTGGCTATCAGCAAAATACATGAAGAAAAGAAACAAAAGAAGGAAGAAAGGAAAGGAAAGAGAAAAGATGGAAAGCTAATCAAATCCTACTATGGGCCATAAATTTTATCTTATTTCATTTTCAATCTGTAATTGAGAAAATGTAGGTTGCAAAGGGCTAACAGATTTTCTGACAGTCACACAGAAGTCAGTAATGAAGTTAGTACTTTTTAAATTTTTATACATACCAGAGAAATTAGCTTGGTGGACAGGTCACATAAGCTTCTGAATTGAGATTCTTTCCTTAAAAATCATATGCAAACGAACTCTATTTTGGCTTTCACGCCTCCCTGCTGATATTTCTCAATATTTTCAGTATTCTCAACCCCAATCTGTTGGTTCAAAACACACATAACATTATTGATAGCACCATATTTTGAAATGTTTTGTCTTAAAGCAATCGATTCTCACCAGTAAAGGGAACAATTGCATGAACATCACAGAATCTTTAAAACAAAAATCCATTCTAACTTGGACACACAGGTTTACCACAGAGTGGAAACTCCAAATGATGTTGGTCTTCAGTGAATTTCAAGGAAAGTTTGAGCTCACAGGAAATCTCCAACATCTACCAAAGGAAAGAATCTAGAGATATTCCAACATGACGTCAGGTAGGATTAAAATTTTGCCAGAGATAATCTACAAAGTAAATGACAGCATGCAGTTGAAAGCAAAGCTAAAATTAGAAAATCTCATATGCTTGAGTCTGCAAAGTAGCATATATTAACTCTATTTTGACATGAGGTCTAAACTCAAAACACTAGAAATCATCTCATATTTACAATGTCAAGGTGAAAACAATACATCTATCTGCATTACAGGCACTATTTCAAGTTTTCAATGTTCAATAATAAATGATGAAAATAATATACCATTGTTAATATTGTGAGACTGATTAATAAATTAGTAAGTATATAGCCTGTAATAGTAGAGCACTGGGGAAGCCGAATCAGCCCACGGCAGACAGGCAGGTCTGTGAATGCCCTACCAAGGTCCCCAGTCACGCGGAAGACGCCAAATCACCCAACTGCAGACAGGCAGCCACCTGGTTCCACACTACAAAGATGCAGAGGACACCAGACCACCAGACCAAGGTACTGAGTCCCTCTGCTCCCGGCCCAGAGGTAGGGGCTTCTGAGCAGCCATCCCACTGCTCCTGGTCCAGAGGAAGGGGCTTCCTGGTCACCATCCCTCCTGCTGCTCCCAGCCCACAGGAAAGGGCTTTTGGGTCACCATCCCTACCACTGCTCCCGGCCCCTGTCCCACCTCTCCCAGCTCAGAGGAGGTAAT
>NW_004624741.1:7152592-7169814 GCF_000247695.1 Heterocephalus glaber | reverse complement strand
TGTTTGATAAATAAATGTCCAGAAAAGTGTTACTTAAAAAAAAAAAAAAAAAAAAAGCTTATGTTTTCTTAAAGCTGTTGCATTATTTTTGTTCACTAAGGAAGAAATCTCAATCTGAATTTCTAAAATCTATGGCTCCATCTGCTGGCAACCTCCAGTACTGCTTTTATTGCATCACAGGAACTTTGCTGCCTATCTATAGGCCCACACCTAAACAAGTATGAAGAGTACCAATATTAAAGTACACTTGACATGATAGATACAAAATACTTTTGTACTCTAAAAATCACTCCTACCATTAAAAACAAAAATCTTGCTTGATGGTTTCCCCAGCTGCCATGGCTCCCCATTCATCTATTTCCTCCTTCAGTTCTTCACCAACAATGTTATCTATTGAACAATCCAGGCATGCTGGGCACAAGTTTTACCTTACAGTTATCTCATCCACACTTTTTGTTAATTGCATATATGGCCTAGATTCTCAGGGGTTAAATTCATGTAATGTACCTTAGAACAATATTGTTTTCTGTTTCTAACATAGGGCATTTCAATAAAAATCCTCTCCTGATTTCAATCATATAACACAATTGGTCCTCCCAAGGGCAGTAATGTTCTTTTATATTTTTCACTTGGTGATACAATAACCAGAGTTCTTACCTTAATGGAAACTATGATGTAAATAAATATAAAAGCCCTAACAATTATCTGTTGTTGTTTTAGTTGTTATAAAAGTCTCATGAGAGTTTATAATTATAAGAAAACACATGCCTGTATTGTTTGATGTATATTCCCTAAGCCTTGAGCACATAATGGACAGGTGGTTGATCCACAACTGAGAAATCCAGGGCATAAAAATCTGGCTAAAGTGCTCTGTGACAGCAGAGTGGAGGTGACTGAGGGGAAGAAGCGGAAACAGAAAGGAGGAAGATAGTTGGAAGCCCCAGGCCTCCCAGGACATGGCTCTCTGCTGCAGGTGTCTGGGCGGGTCCCAGGTTGAGAAGGGGAGTAGTATGAACTTGAAGTACAGTTTAGAATTTTTGTTATTACACAAGTCTGGAAATATTAATTATAGAAATTAGACTATCCTTGAGAATCATAAGTGACATGAGGAGTTTTTATTATGTGAAAATGGCTATTAAATCAGGGGGCTTCCTGCATATTATTCACGGGGCAGGAGAAATACTGGCACAAAGAATAAGTTGCTTACTGAAGACATCTTATGAGTCTTGTTCACTCAAAATACCATTCCCGCTAATATTTTACTCAGATTTTTTTCATGTTTATTCACAAGTATAACTTTCCCTTCATTTTCTTTTCTGAAACTACATCAAGTCTTACTATTAAGGTGATGATACCCTCATAAAATGAGTCTGTAAATTTTCTCCTCTCATGCTGTAGTTGGAATAATTTAAGCAATTTAGAAATTGACTCTTAGTTAAGGCTGTTTTTTAAAGCATGCTATTAGGGCTGGGGATTTAGCTCAGTGGCACAATGCCTGCCTTGCAAGTGCAAGGTCCTGAGTTCAATCCCCAGTACCAAAAATTATAAAAATAGAAAAATAAAACATGCTATAAAATCACTTGAGGTGGTGCCTTTTTAATCATGTATCTTTACTTTATATACATTTGCATAATGATTAGTGTATTTAGTTTTCTACTTCCATTGTGGTCAATTTTAGCTGATGTTTTGTTAGGACATCATGTGTTTCCACTGGATTTTTAAATTATTGCCAGAGAAGTATACATAATACTTTCATATCATTCTTTTCCTCTATTCTATATCTATATTTGTTTCTTCATCCCTATTGTACTTTTTCTCTTTTCTTTAATTTTTCTTGGCAATGGTTGATTTATTTTGAATATTTTTGTAGTCTATTTCTCATTGTATGTATCCCTTTTTACACAATTTTTGTATTCAATTTGTTTAATATCAGATTTATTTTTATTAACTTATATTTCTTCCTTTTTATAGCTTGTGGTTACATTTTTTACTTTTTAGGTTATTACTTCCAAATAATTTCTCTCCATCCCCTCACAGCATTCAGTGAATTTGTCAACAGAATTTTCCACCAACAGTTCTTCCTCCTGTTGTTAATCCCAGTCATTCAAGCTCACTCTTTGCAGATTTCAGAAGCTTTCTCTCTCCTACTACCTAGACTTCCACTACCCTCAGTAGTTTCACCATCCATGCAGGAGGTCCACTCACTCTCCTGCACCTCTGTGCCATGACTTCCTCACTTCTAGCAATATTTTTCTCTACCTCAGTCTCCATACTTTTATCACAACATAGGAGTTGGCATTGCCTACATTTGCATTTCCTCCTAACTACAGATCTCCAGATCTGTAGATGAGGCTTTCTGATTCCTACTTCTTATTTAAAAATATTTATGATATATAGCAAATTTACAAGGAAGACTTACAATAGCCACCTGCAGAGTCAGGTGTGGAAGAGTGCAAAAGAGCCTGCCACAAGAGAGCTGGAAAAACCTGAGGATCCAGTCAAAAGCCAGAGACCTGGAGCTCACTGCAGAGTCCCGTGCGAGTCCTTGTCAGGAACCCAAAGGATCTGCACTAGAAGGCTGAAGAGTCTGCATTGAAAGCCTGGAGATGCGCGTCCAAAGGCAATGGTGAAGGATGGAGCTCCTCTGAAAAAGCAGAAGTGAAACTTCTTCTTTCTCTCTTTATTCCATCAAGGCTACAAGCCTATTGCTTAGGGCCACCCACCCCCAAGGTGGGTCTTCCCTCTTCAGTAAATCCATCATCCATACACTTCCAGAACGGTGCTAAACCAATCCGCTAGATACTTCTTATTCAAGTTGACACCACAATTAATTATCACATACTTGCTCTTACTCAGTTTAAAAGAATTTTATCCCCATTTAGCCAAATTCAAGGGTCCATTTTCAACATGCTTGATCTCTCCTTACTTGAAATATTTCTTCTTTTGGCTCCCAAGCCTCCTAGTATATTATGTTCTAATAAGTCATAGGTAACAGTCTCTGATGTACAAACAAGTAAATTTAAATTTTTCTTTCTACAACTAAAATTAGTCTCTATTTAAGTACTTGAACTATCTGATGACAGGAAATATAATTGATTAGCTTTCTGGCTCTTTCTCCACTGCATAACCACTGAATGTAGGAGGGCTCCAGGGTTCAGCCCCCCTCCTCTCTCTTCTCTATCTGCACCAGATAGTCATAAGTCTTTTTGTGCCATGAATCCTTTTACACCCTGAGAGGCTTCTGACACCTTTCTTAGAATGATTTATAATAGCATATATTAAAATATATAGAACTATAAAGAAAACAAATTGTATTGACATACAGTTTTCAAAATACTTCTAAAACTGCTTATGACACACTTCTTCAATGCATCAAAGATCAAGAAGTAGGTTCAATAACCACCGTGATTTTCCCAGTAATTGAGGACAATCACATCTATCATCCAATTTCTCAGACATCTTATGCCCACAAAGGCAAATATAGCTACCTCCTTGCTAAGTGGATCAGCAGAGTCAAACTTAAACTTAGAGACTCTGTCAACACCCACCACCAACTCTCAGACGCAGTGTTGATGTTTTATTCCCTTAGGGCAGTAAAAGCCAGTGTCTTTTGAAAGCACCCACGTCTTCACAAAAAACTAAAATATATTATACCACCACCTGAGTTCTGATCAAACAGCTCAGACTCAAACAAGTAAAGTGGGAATAGAGGCAACTGGTGGATCACATTCCAAATTTCCAGAAATCAGTGAACATCATGTGATTTTTCTCTTTCATTTCTGATATTGTGCACAATATTAGGGAAAATAGTTGGGAAAAGAAAAAATGCTACCAAACAGAATTCACAGGAAAGAAGTTCAAGAAAGAAGATTACAACATTGTTCCCTTCATACCTATAATGCCTACTGTTTTCATACCATGCATATTTCACATTAACCTTCCATGAATAAATTTAAGAATCACATAGGATAAAAAGAAGTACATGCTCAGCCACCTTATCTTTGACAAAGGAGCCAAACATCTACACTGGAGGAAAGATAGCGTTTTTAATAAATGGTGCTGGAGAAACTGGCTTTCCATGTGCTGAAGATTAAAACAAGACCCATATCTTTCACCATGCACTAAACTAAAATTGAAATGGATCAAAGATCTAAATGTTAAAACAGAAATACTAAATCTGCTGGAAGATAGAATAGGTAGAACTCTTGAAGACATAGATGTAAACAAAGACTTTATGAACAAAATCCCAGTCTCACAGAAAATATCGCAGAGAATCAACAATTGGGATCTCATCTGATTAAAAAGCTTTTGCACAGCAAGACAACCCACCAACAGAGTGAAAACACAACCCACAGTGTGGCAAAAAATTTTGCTAGTTGTTCCTCAGACAAAGGACTACTATATAGAATATATAAAGAACTCCAAAAAGTCAGTCTCCACCCCACAAATTTAAAGATCCAATCTAAAAACAAGCATCTGAAATGAATAGACACTTCTCAGATGAAAAATTAGAAATGGCAAATAAATATATGAAAAAATGTTCAACATCACTGGTCATTCAAGAGATGCAAATTAAAATAACATTGAGATTCCATCTCACTACAAAAAGAGTGGCATTATCATGAAATAAACCAATAACAGATGTTGGCAGGACTGTGGGGAAAAAGGAACCCTTCTCTACTGATGATGAGAGTGTAGGCTTGTGCACCCACTGTGGAAATCAGTGTGGAGATTCCTCAAACAACCAAAACTAGAGGTTCCATTTGACTCAGCTATTCCTCTTCTTGGTATCTTCCTGAAAGAATTAAAAACATTATACCACAGTGATATATGCACACCCATGTTTATAGTGGCACAGTTTGTAATAACTAAGTCCTGGAAACAGCCCAAATGCCCATCAGCTGATGAACGGATAAAGAAGATGTAGGTTTTTTATACAGTGGAGTATTACTCTGCCATAAAGAAAGATAAGCTTGAGACATTTCTAGCTAAATGGATGGACCTTGAGACCATACCCTTAAGTAAAATAAATAGGACACATATGTTCAAATATCACATTGTTTCTCTGGTGTGAGAACCCAAAAGTGTAAATAAGAACCAAAAGATATAATAGATATTGAGAAATGGGAAGAAAATATTCAAATGAGAAGAGGAATGAGGGAGGGGGAAGGGGGAAAGGAAAGAAGGAACAAGAAAAAAAGAGAATAGAAGGAAAAATGGAAACAAAGCTTTTGTAAATAAGGAGGGGAAGAGGGATTGAAGGGAAGAGAGGGGAATGAGAAAAAAAGAAGAAACAAGATATGTCATGTACAAGTACAAATTCCCTATGATAAATGTTATCATTATGTATATCTGAAATGTACCAAAAAACAAAAACAGAAGAAGTAGAAGTGCACCTGAAACTGATGTTGGCAGGACATTCACACAGATCTCAGCTAATAGGTCTTAATTTTTTTCAAAATTATCTTTGAAAAATGAGCACGTATTTACCATAGAAAATTTAGAAAATACAGACAAGAAAAGGGGAAATTAAAAATCATCCTTAATCCTAATACCCAGATTTCTTTTGTATATAGTCTTTTTGTAAATATGTATCCTTTTAAATATACTGGTGGTGAATATATTTTACCCAAATTGAACAATATTCTATATGCTCATTTTTCCACTTGCCATTATATTGCAAAACCTTTCTTCATCATTAAAAATTGTCTCACAGAACTGTTTATTGTATAAGCATACCATCATTTGAACAACCAATTTCTCAGTATTGGACCTTGCTGCCATTTAAATTTTTTCGTTATCCTTCTAACTAAATTGTTGCACACATCTGCGATCCCTTGAATAAATTCTTTGAAATCTACCTTATTAATATATTTTTCCAGCTAACGTTAACAAGATTTAGAAAACAGTCCTTATCTCCCAGGGTTAGAATATGTTTATGTTTGAAGATCACAGTGTTGCAATATGAATGCAAGTATTGCTCTCTTTGGCCCTCTGCCTTTCCTGACCTCACGGTATGAGCTGTTTACATTTTGGAAGGGCATTCTGCAAATTGGAGTAGGAAAGTTTCCTCTCAGCTCCTCTTTCCCTAGTCTTAGCAGTTTTTCTTTCCCAAATTAAAGGCTTCTATGTTCTCATCCACTCCTCCTCCATAGAAGATTAAAAGGTTAACTTTTTAACCAATTCTTACCAAATATTAAAGCATTTAGAAAGCTTAATATGTTGTCATTTCAATATCACAGATTTCATCCATGAAAAAAATCTACCACAAAAATGTAATTTCTAAGCACCAGAAATCAGCCTATTTATGAAATGTAACGTGGACAAAGAGCATCCCGGTATGCTTGCATTTATGGATTGTGTAGTACTAAGTTTTTAAAATGCAAGTAGCAAGTGGGAAATACGATGTACAATATGCTCCATTTGTAGTAGGTGTTTGTGTGGGGTGAGCAGTATTCTTTGCTTTTATAATTATGCAATAATTCTACAAAGATGCATAAGAAGTGAGTAAGAAGAAGAAAACCGGGTGGTTGGCAGGCCAGAATGAGTAAAAGACGTATGTAAAATCTGATGTATAATTATGTTTTTATAGTTATCCATTTCATTATATATTCAGAAACAAAATAGAAAGGCTTTCTTGCCTTAAAATTTTTAAACCTGAGTATCCTCTATATATTCCAAAACATTGTAATCAAATTAAAAACAAAGTTCATGAAATAAACTACTACTTGCCTCATGAATAGATGTATTCTACAAAGGTTGGGAAGAAATGTTTATGAAAATTTTATATCAACCCCATTCTCCATGCACTCAAGAGAAAGACAGAGACCAAAATTCTTTGGCCAGAAAGAGTGTCATCTAGCTTACAAAAAAAGTCGTCAGCTCAAATGAGAAGAGGAGCAATTACTGGAAATAAAAGGACAAAGGGGATAAGTCCATTCTGTTGTTACACACTGTCCTCATCCAATGATTAAATTAAAACTATTTTCTTGTTTCCTGTCTGTAGTATTAATACTCAGCTTAGAATGGAATGAAGAAAGAAAAGACCGAAAGACAAATCAAAGTATTATTCTGGCAGATAACCATCAGTGTAAGAGAAAGGAGCATTCAGAAGATCAATTTTCAGTCCCAAGACCATTTACTTCACACTTCTGTCATCTCTGGTTCCCTTTCCAGCAATCTGTCAGCAGTTTCTATCTGCCAAAGACACACATTTAACGTCCACAAGCAATGATAAAAGACATCCAGCTCCCCACCTATGCAGTTTATGTTCAGCTCCAAAAATAAAACTGTATATTCTCAAAGAAAAGAAAAAGCTATTCTGGCCTTTTTGAATGTGCAGTTTTTGTATTTTACAAAGCAAGTAATTAGCACATGAAGATAGCCGTTGATGTCCTACACATCTTCTGAGTTAACAATATTCAGGCATTTCTTCATGTATTGTGCTCCTCTTATAGAAGACTGCTGGAAACAGAGGATAGAGGAATGGAAAGATATGCCATCAAGAAGATTTTTGGCTGATGGAGAGAAGCACAGCAGTGCATTGTCATTTACAGCTGAATATAATCTGTGTCCTAGCCAAAGTGTGCCCAGGATGTTATGGGAGCTCTAGAGAGGGGCAGAACTCAGACTAGCAAAGGCAAGGAAAGGGAAAGATGAAAACTTAGAGAAGAGATCGCCCTGAGGATTCCATTGTGGACACTGGTGACCTGCTAAAATGTTCCTGACCCTCTTTATCCACTGATTAAGTCTCAAGTCTCTGCTTCTCTGTTCTGATCTCAGGGGCAACCCCTAGCAGGCTGCAATTCCTAGGCTCTGTCAGCCTCAGAGATTCAGAACAGAGAAAGGAAGCCTGAGAACTGGATCTGTAGAACTTAATTTGTTCTACGATTTTGGAAAATATGGCCACATTTGTGTTTGTGTGGGAAAGATGGCCACAACTGTGTTTGTCACCGATGCAGAGTTTGCAGACAAAAACAAAATTTTGTCAAATGCTTCTGTTTGTGAATCAAATTGTTTGCAAACAAAATCATTTGTGAATCAAGGTACCGCTGTAGAACAAAGCCATCCCAGCAGGTAAACACTATCCACAGTAGAATTCTTACTTGGTTTGTCCAGGCTAGGTAGCAGCCAGAAGAAAGATGGAGAAGACAGGTTCTTTCTTCTCTACATTGGACAGTATCTCCAACACAGCCAATCCCACTGTGATTCCTGCTTCCATTGCTGTGATAAGATTTTGGAGTGGATGAGTTGGACCCTCAAAGTTGATCCCCTCATTCCCTCTCTCCTGACAGGGAATAGTGAAAGGTTGCCTGGTGTCTCTAATCTCTGGTGGCTTCATTTGTCCCAGTTTGGCTTCATAGCTCATTCATCACCTGCATCTAAAATTCCTTGTTATGAGTTACTAAGATCCTTCTGTTTTAAATACTCAAGATGTTCCCTAGTAGGACCCTAAATAATGAAGAGTCCAGCAGAATCTGAGCTTCTCAAGATCAAGAATGCCTTAGAATTGCTTTGAACCTAAAGAACTGATACCCCAGGAGTAGAAGAAAGCGAGGAGAGGCAGAATGGTATACAGGGAGGAAAGAGATAAATCATCAAGTTTAATGAAGTTACCTTCATCTTCAAACCAAAGGAACTACACATGGCCTTTTAAGTCTGACTTATTCATGTAACACCCTGACCCATCATGAGCATCAACTTCTTGCATGACTGAGGAGTGATCAAGTTATCCAACAAGATGTGTAATGCCTCATCAGTGGGGAGAGGAAGATGTGGCCTTAACAGACTGTATCTGTGATATGGATGCCCTATTGAGAAATGGAGGAAAGTCCCAGCTACTCTGAGTTGACCAGAATTCAAAGAAGAATTAAGCAGCTGCTGAAATCTGGTCTTGGTCTCATGTTGTGTATATTTCCCTAATAGGAAGATAGGCTCATCTGTATCGCCCATGCTCTTAATGACAAAAGCATACATTGTTTATCAAGGCAGGCCAGCTGGTCACGGATTACAATCAAAGGTCTAGTTATTAATACTCATGTTCTGTTCATCCCATTTCCCTTCTTCCTCAAAAATCATAACACCACTTTGTACCCCACAAATATATACAACTATAATTTGTCAATTTAAAACAAAGCAGCATGGGAAGGAATAGCCAAACTAAACTACCGACCGTGTGCAGCATGAAGTCACAGTAAGACCTTGACCCTTCTGAAATGTGGGAGTAAAACATAAGGATCATGTTTATCCCACATCAGCTTCCTGTCTGCATTGTTTATTTTTAAAACAGTAAACATACTTGGTGGGTAGTGATGTAACCTGTAGAAGAATTCCTAAGAAATAGGACACAATTTCTGTAAATCTTCAGAGGGGTATTGATGTGAAATTCTAAACACAGTATGGGCATGCTTTTTCCCTTGGATCATGGCTTTATAGTTTTGTGAAAATGTATGAGAGGTTTTCTGATGACAGATTTGTGATCCTTGTCCCATATTAACAGACCTAAAACAAAAAGATTATACTGCTAATTGTATATCTCCAGTTATTTGACCAGCAGGTTTTTTAGGTCTTCTTGGCCATAACCAGCCCACCATGTTTTCCGAATCAGTGAATATTTCTCCTAATGACTCTCTTGTACAATCTCCATTTTGCATTGGATGATGTGCCAATGTGCAATGGCCTCATTTGTAACTTTCCCAGAAACCACAAATCAGCACAAGAGTCTGGCAGCCCACAGTCATTTCTGGAGCCATGAGTATCCTTGGTGCATCTCAAGTCCATTTAGCTGCCAACTGGGTTAATGCCCATCCTTCAGAGTCAACATAGTTATTGGAAAGGCCACTAGATTCAAGAAGGACCAGAAGTCTGGACCCTATAGCTCCCTCAGCCACCCTTCTGTGGCCTTCACTAAACCTTATGTGACTTTACACAGACTAAGGTGGTACAAACCTCATTTCTTCATCTGGAAAATGGCTCAACCACATGAACATAAGAAAAGAAATTTAAAATTACATATTGAAGAGCTCTTTTATTTAAAGTAAGAGTATTATCCATAATGAAGATATGGTGATTATGCCAAATCACCAATTATCATCTATATCCTTGATAATGTCTTTGCACTTCTCTAAGCCTTGTTTTTCTTACCTCTGAAGCCATGATAACAATACCATGTTTATCCAACATCCGTGCTCTATGGACATGCTTTGCTTGACTGGTAGATGGTGCAAAGATCTTTGCTCAGATCAGGGGGATGGCAAGCCTCAAAAAACTGTTAGCAATCATAATTATTAGTAATACTAAAACAATTTACCTACATTTATTGAGTACCTATTCTGTGCGAACCACTTAAGAATGTATAAGTGAATATTGGACAAAGAAACATACGAATACTTAAAAATAATGCTATGTATATATAAAATGTAATAATTTAATAAGTATATTTAGATGAGGTGAATGATGCAGCATGAAGAATTTCAGACCAACCAGGATGGTCCCAAGGGACTTCAGAGCACCTGAGCTAAGACTTGGAATTGTCAAGGTTCGGCAAAGGTACAGTCGTTGGATACAGGTCATCTAGGATGGGAGTATGGCCCTAGACGAGGCCACTGTCTTCAAGCAAGGCAATTCCCAAAGAATCCTGGCCACCGATAGATGTCTTGAGCTGCAGGTCCAGTTTCTATGAGAGTAGGCACTCCATTCATGGAGAAGGATTGGAGAGGCTCAGCACAGCTTCCACATATGAGCCCCAGAAATGATTTGGATCAGCTCCCTTCACTGAAGTTCAGTTCATCACAAGCAAATTCCTTGTATGTCAAGACACCAAAGGAGAAATTCTCTGAGTTTACCTGTTTTTCATATCTGGTTATATTTGACAAATTTTCATTTTATCTCTATATTATTATTTTCAATGATGTCCAGTTTTTCTCCACTGTGTCTCTTCACTGTTATAGCTAGGGGCTAAGAGACAAAGATAAGAAAGGACTAGAGATCAGAGAGGAGAGAGAGACAAGGTCCTGAAAGATAAGACTTTTTAATAAACTCTTGGCCATATTTTTTAATTCATGTAGAATTACTACATCTATATCCTCTTTATACCTCTTCCCAATCATCTAAAAAGTGTATGTAGTTTAAATGATTTTCCACAAATTAGACAGCCCACTTCCCCCACAAATACATGCACTATTGACTCTGAGTTGTGGAATCCTAGGGATTAGGATCGGAAGAGATGTCAGAATCCTCTTTTCCAATTAAAACAACTGCAACATGAATAATTGGGCTTCTCCATGGACAGCCTCAACAAGGTCACATGTGAGCTCCTAAGCCTGCTTCTTCTACCTCTGGGCAGCAACCATCCTCTGAAGCATTCCTCGCCCTTCATTCCCTGCAGGATACTTCCTACTGCATCCTGATACTGTTCCCTCAAGTGGTGGAAGTTCTCAAATGCACCAGAGCATCCTCATTCCCCAATTAAACCCCATGCTCTGCCCAAGAAGCATGCTTTTCTCTTGCTCTACCTCCCCAAATGTTCACCTCTGAAGCCCTTCCAACTCACAAGCTTCCTCTTAGAGGGTCATTACTCTACTATATTTTTTTACTATTAAAATAAATTTTAGAATATTTGTTATAATAATATGTATAAATATATGTCATATGTAAGCAACATATTAAAATATTTTAGATGTTTGTTGCAAACAATTAAAAAACCACTGATGAAAAGGAAAGTGTTCAGGACATAGCATTCATCTGTTGTTTTTGCCTTCCTTTCTTCAGTAATAGGGTGATAAAAGTATCCTGTTTGCCTGGAACCCAGGATAACCATGTGATTTAAGCAAGAACAACTCATTTCTCCCTCCCCTGGGATTCTGAATCTTGAAGGGATGCATGTAGGGATGGATGAATGCTTGGAGTTGATGAACTCCAGCACCAGCAGCTCTCCTTTATTTCTGATCATTCACATCTGGGAGGTAGGTGCCTTTGACAGTGACCTTCCAGTGTCCAGGTGTTCGAGTTTTCCTTACATCTATGTTCTGTCCCATAGCCTCTAAACCATTCTGTATTTATTTAAGTTGCTTAGCATTGTGGCTAGACTATGCCACAATGCCAACTATTTTAGTTATTAGAGAAACAATGAATATATCATAGATAACATCCTGGGCTTTTTCTTTTTCTGGATTAAAAAGGAAAGACAATCTAGATTAAAAAGAAAACAAGAAGGCAGGTTTTATGGAGATAAATTTTATTCCAAAAATGGATGAAACAGTATAAACTAGTTGATAAGTCTTATTATTGAACAAAATGTGGTGAACATCTTGCAATGGTCTCCTTCCAACATCTGGGTTTTTAATACCCATAGAGTAGAGCTACAACCCACTACTTCATAAATACAAAGTGCAAAACACACATCCTACTCTCTAGGAGCTCACAATTTGGTTAAGGAGTTACTCAGGAACACAACCAATAATAGAAGAAAGATCTACAGAGTTTTCCCTACACAACTAAGACTTTAAATGCTCCAAGCAAAGATCTCTGCCGCCCGCTCCAGGCTTCCTTGCCTGAGAAGGCAAGAGTGGGTGCTGTTTCCCTCTGCACACAGGCTTTGCTTAATCACTCACCCCTCAGCCCCTCCAGCAGCAGCTCTGTTGTCGAGTCTGGCCCTCCTCTGATCTGTCACCACCAGGAAATGTGGATCTTGCACCTCCTGAGATTCCCAATGGGATGGGGAGTGATGGGAACTGAACTTTGGTCCTTAAGAGTTCCCTAGTCCAGGAGGCTATCTCTAGTACAAGGGAGATTTCTGGCAGAATCAAGTCACACCTTGTCCTGACACTTCACTCACAAAGTGCTGGGGTGCTGGCTCACATCCAGTCTGAAGAGAAAACTTCAGTGCCCACAAATGTCCAAAAGGAAGGAAACAGGAAGCCAGACAGCAAGGGCAGTGACTGGAGCTGTGTGCAGGAGAGCTAGTGGTTACCTGCACACTGTTGGTGGGAAAGTAAATTATGGAAAGTAGTGTGAAAGTCCATCAACAAATTAAAAACAGAATTATCATATGATCCAGCACTCCTACTTATGAGCACTATAGATCCAAAGGAAATGAGATCAGTATGTCAAAGAGACACCTAATTTACTGTATTCGTTCCAGCACTATGAACAATAGCCAAGATACAGAATCAAGTTGAATGTCCATCAATGGGTGAATGAATAAAGAAAATGTGGTCCATACACACAATGGAATACCATTCAGCCCTATGGAAAGACAAATACCACAAGATCTCACTGATATATGGAATCTACAAATGTTGAACTTATAAAAGCAAAGAGTAAACTGATGACTGCCAAGGGATTGGGCTAAAGGGCTTGGGGACAAAGGAGGAGAGGATTGAGAGATGTTAGTTGAAGGGTACAAAATTCAGGTGGATGGGATGTAAGTTCTGGTCATCTATTCCACAGCCTGGTGACTATAGTTAATAATATTGTATTGCATGCTTGAAATTGCTAAGAAAGCAAGAGATCTTAAATGTTCTCACTACAAAAAATGATAAGCTTTGAGATGATGGGAATGTTAGTCTGACAATCATTTCACAAGCACACATAGACAAAAATATCACATGGTACACCATGAAAGTATATGATTTTATTTGTTGGTTGTACCTGAATAAACCTGAGAAAGAAAACAAGAGAGAGCAACTGACTGTAGAAGGAGTTCCTTGAGACATAATACAGACTCCTCTCTAGAACCACCCTGGGGTCTCTTTGTTCCTCTCCACCTTTCCCAGCATCTGTCCCTTCATGCAACCACCATGCAAGATCTGTCTCAGACTCAAAGGATAATTTCAGGGTGTCTGGAATCACATCTTCTGAGGACACTTGATCTCCATGACAGTTTCCGTGTTCAGCTGGAAAAACTTGGAAACCCTTTGTGCTCCCCACACACACTTCCAGATAATTCTTGGTGAACTCCCACCTTTTGCCCTCTCCAAGGTCCAGAAAATTCAAATTCTAAGAATTTCTAGGCTGTGGTCTTCTAGGCATAGCTGGATCTGCATTGTGGCTGGGGACATCTGAGCTTAGGTCGGAGGAGCCTCCACCCAGACCCCCACTCCAGGGCCCCTGCGGAGTCTCCAGAATGACTAAGCTGCCCTGGTCTGAGAGCTGCAGCCCAGAAAGGAGGCTTCTCACAGTGGTGGGGGGCAGATTGGCTGGGATGGAGGCAGAACAGGCTCAAAATCTACCTGCATGATCTTGGGGAAATTACTCAACTTTACTTATTCTCATGTGCAAAATAAGAAAAATGATAAGCCCCACTTTGCAGGCTTATTTTACATTTTCAGTGAGAGAGCAAGTATGGCTTTCAGCACATTGCCTGATGTGAAGTGAAAGCTCAAAAACTGTCAGCTACTCTTACTATTTTTTCCATTTTCAGAATGGCAGAAAGTCCAAACTGTGAAGTGAGGAGGCAGTAATGTCCTATATCTGCCTTCCCAATGCTAATGTCATAAATAAACTCTGTCCCCCCCGCCAAAAAAAAAACACTTTTGAAATGGTGGAAACATTCCACACCTGCATTAACCAGTATGGTAGTCGCTAGCCACATAGGCCACTGAGTACTTGCTGTGTGTTTAGTGTGACAGAGAAAGCTAAGTTGTTGCTTCAGTTCTTTTTATATTTAAGTTTAAATAGCCGCACATGGCTAGTGACTAGTGGACAGCCCAACCCTAAATGACCAAATAAGAGGGACAAGACAGAAAATGACAGAGATCAAATCCAAATTTTAGTTAACAGGGGCAATGGCCTAGCTCAAGCAACTGACAGATCTTTTCTGAGGGCAAGGAATGGTCAAGGATGGCACTGGGTATTGGCAAGGCTGTTCAGGAAATGGAAATGGACTGAGAGGGCAGCTAAAGCATCGTCCTCCAAATCCATTCCACAGAGGGCTGGGCTCACAGACAGCTGCACAGCATGGCCAGTGCAGGAAGGATGGGGTCTCTGTGTTTCCACATGTGGTTAATCTCTTGGGGCCAAGGTGACTGTTCTTGCTATCAGACAGATTAACTGTGTATTTATGGCCCTGCCTGGAGAGTCCAAAATAAGTCATAAACAGTTCCAAACAGCACACTCAGATCAGGTTGAGGGCCTGCTTTTTCTGTATACAAGAGAGGAACTTGTTATAAACTGCTAAAAAGGTTGGGGAGGGTAAGAGGGGAGGCCAGAAACAGAAAGGCCCACCTCTTGGTGGGATGCAATGCGGGGCGATAAGGTGAGTGAATCTCAAGCTTGAGACCAGATGCCCTCTTGGCTCTGCACTTGGGACAAAATGAGAATGGTGAGATGATACAGGGAGAGAATGATAGCAAAAGAGGAGGCAACTGCCAGCAGGAAAGCACTTGGAACTGCTGCTCTTTTATCAGGAGCAGCTGTAAGTGATGGATTCAACCTCCGATTTATGTGTCTGCTTGTCTTGCTCTAACTTGGGAACTGAAAGGCAAATCAAAAAAAAAAAAAAAAAAACTCGTTTGACTGAGAACTTTGTTCCTGAACTAATCAAGTAATCTGGAACAGCTTCAAGAATGCTATCAATGAAGCTTCCCTTCATTAAGAAATTTTATAAGACATCACTTACAATACTACTCCTGGTAACAAGGCAAGACAATGCGCACCTATACAATCACCCACCAGGTGCCATCTCAGGCTTAGTTTACATCAAACTCCCCTTTTTTAATCTGCCTGAAGAAAGAGTCATTTGCCTCAAAAATGTTTGTATTATTGACCAAGAAATTCCCCTTCTAGGAGTTTATTGTAAGGAAAAAAATCGTAAATACACATAAACATGGATGCACACAGATGTTTATGACAGCCGTGTTAATAATGAAAGAAAGCATGTAAATATCCAAATAGGGTTGGTATATTCATATAGTGGCATCTTACACAGCCATTAAAATTCATTACCTCAGAGATATTTAGTACCATGGGGAAATGCATGTTTTTGTGATATTAAGTGAAGAAAGGACGACTTGGAATTGTTTATGGCATGCAATGCTTATTTTTTTAGATACACGGTTTTGGCTGTGGATATGGTGAGTAGAAAAAAACTGAGAAAGATATTTCAAGATATTTGTAGAAGTAATCTTTGGATAATAAAATTTGGAATCAGAGCACTGAGGAGCAGATGCCCCCCCCCACTCAGCGCCAAGGAGGTGAGCCTCTTGAGCCACTGTACCACCACCCCAGAGTGCTGAGGAGCAAAGCCCACCCAGCACGGAGGAGGTGAGCCTTTCAGGCTGCTGTACCACTGCCCAGAGCGCTGAGGAACAGAGCTACCCCCACCCCAGCACCGAGGAGGTGAGCCACGCGGGTGCCACCACCCCCCTTCGCCTCCCCCGTGGCTGAGCTGAGCCACTACCTGGATCCACGCTGCAGAGTTGCAGTGATTATAAAGGTGATTGTTCTGAGCTTGAGAAGATAGAGCAGAAGTGAACAACAGAAAGAGTGCCTCTCTGAGGCTCCTTGATGAAAATTAAAGCCTACTAAAAAAGGGAAGAAAAATCTCTGCAATAAAGGCACACCAGTCCACCTGACTTGGGGGGAATACAGTATGAACCAGAGCGGTGCAGCTGGAAACAGATCCCAGCCAGGGCTACAATCTGAACCCAGAGGCTGGGGCACACTGGCCCAAGCCAAGGGCCTGCCTGGAAAAGACTTACACAGGTACACTAGCAACAGCCAGAGGTTCACCCGATACCATCAGTAAGCGTGGGAGACCCTAGCCAGAGCTTGCTCACACAAAAGGAACTGGGGTGCACAGCCCCCAGCCAAAGGCTCTCCCAGACAACAGCTACATTGGGGCCCTAGCCAGAGGCACACTTAGATACAATCCCAAGTGGGCACTGGCCCCAGCCAGAAGCCCACACAGACAACAGGTCAGCTCAGGGATCCAGAAGATCACCTTTCTGAACACAGGAATTAGTGTACCCATGAGCACCAAAGAAAAGGCAGCTCTGTAGCTTGCTGAGAATTCAAGGCCACTGAGTGAGCAAAAAGTTGCCTCAACAAAGACACAGCAGGCTGCATCTGTTGAAATGAGAAGACATATAAACAAACAAGTCTCCAAACAAGACAGATCACCAAAGGCAACCCCAAAGGGAAACGAGATGGAACAATCTGATACTCAACCACCTGGACTCCCTGAACTAGCAACAAAAGAGGATCTGGAAAAAATGAAATCA
>NW_004624741.1:7112933-7133504 GCF_000247695.1 Heterocephalus glaber | reverse complement strand
GATATGGCTTGTATTTAGGTTTTGAGGCTCTAATGACTCTGAGGCTATTTTATTTTCCTTATACCAAGAAGGAAAACTGATTAGATCAATCATTAGAAGTTAGACCAAATGTTACAATCAGCAATACCACAGCATCAAGCGTAGTTTAGAAAATGACAATTTGTGGTAGTTATTAATCTATCACATTTAACTATGTGAAGTATAATCCTCTGTGCCTCTGTAGTGTGGGACCAGGTAGCAGAAGAGCTGGAGGGTGGGGGAGTGGGGGGGGAGTGGAACTGGGCCTTGCAGGTGCCTGTGCGGCTAAGCAGAGCGCTGGATGGGGTCGGGGCTCCAAGCCACTCCTAGGACCTCACCGTGGCTTGGGCAGGAACCAGGATGCAGCCAAGGAGCTTCACACTGCTTGGCTGACCCGCGGAGCTGAGCACCAGATCTAATTATGTTTTTGATATGCATTTCCCTATTGATTCGTGATGTTGAAGTATTTTAATATACCTTTTTTATTTGTATGTTTCTTTCAAGAAATGTCTATTCAAATCCATATTCAAATCCATTGCCATTTTTAATCAGGTTATTTGGTTTTTTATTTTACTTCTTTTTACTCTTGACTTATAAGAGTTTCTTATTTAGTTTAGATACAAATTCCTCATCACATACATGGTTTGCAAATATTTTCTTCCACTCCATAGGATAGCAAGATTTTTCCTTTGCTGTCCAGAAGCTTCTCAATTTAATGTAGTCACACTTATCTATTTTTGCTCTTGCTGCCTATATTTTGGTGTCCTATTCACTAAATTATTGCCAGAACAATGTCAAGGATTTCCCCATGTTTTCATCTAGGAGTTTTATGGTTTCAAATTTCATGCTTAAATCTGTAATTCTTTTTGAGTTGAACTTTTTTAAATGTAAGATAATGATCCAATTTCACTTTTTTCTATGTGTATATCCAGTTTCCCAACACCCTTTGTGGAAGACAGTATCCTTTTCCTATAAGTAGACTTGTTGCCTTGTCAAAGATCATTTCACTACATATGCATGAGTTTATTTGTAGGACCTCTATTCCATTTTTTATGTATGTCTTTATGCCAGTACCATAAGGTTTTGATTACTGTGGCTTTGTAGTATGTTTTGAAATCAAATGGTATGGTACCACTAGCTTTGTGGTTCTTTCCTAAGACTGTTTTTGGCTGTTTGAGATTCTTTTATGGTTCTATATAAATTTGGGGATTATTGTTTATATTTGTGTTTAAACATAACATTGAGATTTTGATAGAGAATGTATTGACTCTATGAGTCACTTTGGATAGCATGAACATTTCAACAGTCTTAAATCTTGCAGTCATTCTATGGCCATGGAATGTCTATCCACTTATTTGTGTCTTCTTTAATTTACTTTAGGAGTTTTTTGTGGTTTTCAATATACAAGACTTTTACCTCCATATTTAAGCTTATTCCTATGTATTTTTATTCCTTTTAATGTTGTACTATTTATTTAATTTCCTTTTTTGGATTTTTCATTTTTACTTTTTATAAAAATGTAACTGATTTGATGTGTTGATTTTGTATCATACAAGTTGGATAAACTTGCTTGTCAGCTGTAATAGTTTTCTTTGTGTAAGTATACATATGGAATCTTAAGCTTTCCTGCATATAAAATCATGTCATCTATAAACAGAAATTTTACTTTTTTTAAAAATTTGGATGTATTCTATTTCTTTTTCTTATCGAATTGTGCAGGCCTAGGGCTTCCAATACTAGTTTCTATGTAAATGGAAAAAATGAGTAACCTTGTCTTGCTTCTGATCTTTGAGGAAATCTGTTTTGCTTTGGGTTTTTGTTTTTTTGTTTGTTTGTTTTTTTACTATTGAGTATACTGATAGCTTTGGGATTTTTACGTATTGGTCTGTTTTAAATTATCTGTGATTTCCTTGCCTTTTACCACTTGTGATTATCTGGAATTATGGAAAGTGGTAGAATTTGATTACTGCTTAAATTCAGTTACATTCAGAGGATTCAACCTTTCTAGATTTCCAGTTGGACATTCTCTCCATAAATATTGATATGAAGGAGAAGAATTCTAATTCCTTTATTCACTCTAAATTTTTTTTGAAAAATATGGTATTTAAGAGTGCCATATTATTTCACAGTCATTTCTTACCACAAATTCAGAAAAGGGGCATATTAAAAGAGATCCCACCTCAGTCAGCATACATTTGTCTTGGCACCATTCACTTCCTAGGGGCTAGAATATTTGTTATGCAATTCAAAAGACTGGACTGATTGTTGACCTAACAACAGTGCAGCTGCAAGTTGACAACACACCAAGAGCCCATAGGATAGCTACAAAATACAAAAGAACTTCATCTGTAGCAGGCAGAGTGACTAAATTGAGCCCTATGGGCATAATCAAACATCTGACCCATTTTTTCAGGAGGGAGACCTTTTTCTTATGACAAACCAAATCTGCAGACTTACTAAAAAAAATGTGATTCCTAAAAATAGCAATACTACAAAAGAAGGAAACTGAATAATAATTGTATGGAGAGACCCTACTTTTGTCCACTTACTCTCCTTACCTGAGGACTGGATGGCTAGAAATACACTGTCCAATACACCACATGGATATTATGCCTTGAAATATAGTTACTGCAACTAGGAAACTAAACTTTTAGTAGGAAAATATAAAACACTAAACATTTTGGTATCTATTATATTTTGAAGTGATAATGCTTAGGACATATGAAGCTAAATAAAGCTTATTGTTGGAATTAATTCCATTTCTAATTCTTTTTTACTTTTGTAATGAGAATTCTAGAAAAACTACCTGTGTGGTCCATGTATTTCTATGGGATAGTCTTTACTTAGAGAATTGCTTTAATTCTCCAATTCACTTTTTCAATAGTAATCTACTCAATGGATGAAGGATTTCATGTCTTGTTTTTTATTAACCTCATGCTGTCTAAACAGATGTCAACTACAGGATATAAAATAGAAATCAAGCACCATCCTTCCAGAATCTTAGAGTTCAGTGAGGCAGAGACTAAGTAAACCAAAAATTGGAACAGTGTGCTAAGTTAGGAAAAAGCAGATCATGGAAATTCAAAGAATCATCTCATCTAGCCAGCAGAAAAAAAGACAGAAAGCAGGAAACAGTGGAAAAGGAATTGTTTGTGCTCTTTGTTCAATGTTTCCTTTTAACTGACAGTCCATGCACAGAACCCAAACTGTGTACAAGACACAGAGCTATGCTTTAAATGGATTTACATCTCCTTGACCTACAGTTTGTTCACATATGCTAAAGTGAAGAGATGGGAGCATGCATGGCTATAGCCCAAAGTTTCCTTTGAGATTCACTCTCTGAGAAACTGCATGCATTCTCTTCCCCTTAGGGTTCAGGATTTCCTGCTCAGGAGCAAGCAGATCACCCAGGTGGGAGTTTGGCTGGACTTGGTGTGCAGCCCTGACTCTGGATGATTGATTAGTGTTTATCTTTGCTCAGCTGCCTTTGGTCAAAGTTACAAAGCAGTGGCTATTTCTTCTTTCTTCTCCCTCTTAGATCCAGGCTGATTCTCTTGATGAGGAAATTTGGGAGAATGTGAATGATGTGTCCAAATTCTTCCCTCAACTCATCTTTGTTGCTCTCATTAAAGGAAACCTCGAGCTTTCCTTCTGTTTTTTTCTCTAGAAAAAAATTACACCCAACATTTGACCCAGAGAGTCCTGTTGGCTGTATTAGTTATGACATCCTGTTCCCACTTAAACTCTCATGGTATTTGACCCGTAGTCAGAACTGAGGGTTCCCACTATAGAATTGCCCAGTTTAGGGGAAGATAGACTTGTGAGTTTCGATTACTGACTTTCTTGAGCAGTGTTGGCTACTTCTCAAAAAAGGAAAGTTTAGTAGAGTCATTTAGTCTTATTACTTAAAGGTTAATGTATATGTTTTAGAAAAATCATCCTGGAAGTAGTGTAAAAAGAAAAATAAAGAGGACTTGGAAAAGAGATATGGATATATCTTATTTGTTTAACAAATATTGATTAGGTACCTGAGCCTAGAGTAGGTAAATACAGGTGCAATATATACATATACATGTGGTATACACACACACACACACACACACACACACACACACACACATCCAGATATATACAAGTAAATTTTCTGAGACACTGCTTCCTCCAGGACACTGAATTGGTTAGTATTGGGTACCAATTTGACTGGGTTAAAGGATACTCATGATAAAACATTATTTCTGGGTCTGTGTGTGAGGGATTTTGTGGCAAAAATTAGCATTTGGATCTGTCATTTGGATCAGTGGATTAAGAAGGAAAGATCCATCCTCATGCAACCTGCCAAGCATCATCTATTCTGTTGAGGACCTGGTTAAAACTAAAAAAGAGAGGAAAGGCAAAGTGCTCCGTCTTCTGGAGTGGGAACATCCATCTTTGCCTGCCCTTGGATTTCAGATATATCCAATTTCTCCCAGCCTTCAGGTTCCAGAACTGGCAGCCATCCAGATTCTCAGGCTTTTGGCCACAGCCTGAAAGATATACATCACTGTCTGTCTGGCTCTTAGGTCTTCAAAACTTCACTGAGCAGTGCCACAGAATTCCTTGGTTCTTCAGCCTGCAGATGGCATGTGATGGCTCTTCTTGGTCTCTATATTTGCATGAGTCAATTCTCAATCCCCTCTCATCTGTCTGTTGTCTATCTACCTCATATTTCTTTTGCTGCTCTAGAACTCTAACAAGTTCTATGCTGTTTTCAGTACAAGACTTATTCTTAAGCCACTTTCTTATATCATCTATATTTTTTTTAAATGATGGTTACATGACAGCTCATCAATTAAATATAGCCAAAACAGGAGATATAAGGCATTATCAAAATGTATGGTTAATATTTAAATTTTCAAAATATATTACAGTAAAAGACACATTGCCATTATTCCTCCTCACTTCAAATACACTTATCCTATCGTTCTTCCCACTTTCTGAAGCAGTTCTGAAAGTCTTTTTTCCTGAGTGTCTTTACAAGGGATGATCAAAAATATAATGAATGCTGCTGTCAGGTCCCATCCAACATAAAGATAGGTTTGTAAAAACATGACACTGTGTCCTCATCCAGCTTATTCACCAGATCTGTCATTGTGTGACTTCTGGCTCTTTCCTAAAGTAAAAATGACCATGAAAGGTAGTTTTGAATCAATTCAGAACATCCAGACAGCCACAATAGCACAGAAGTAGCAAGAACAATAGGATAAATGTGTTCAAAGTGAGGGGGTGTATTTTGAAGGAAATTAATGGCAATGTATCTGTCTAATAATGGAACAAAAGAAGAAACGTGGAGTGAGATTCAAAGTCTTTTCCGCACACGGACACAGCTAAAAACACACACACACCTCATTGAGTAGTCTCATACAAGTTCATTACCACAGATGTCAATTGGACTGTTGTCTGGGAATGATCTAGAAACCAAGTCATGTGAACCTGGTCTATTTGCTCTCCCCTTCCCACTGTCAGATGATGGGTATGTTAATTAGCTTGATTGTGAGAATCAATACAAAAGATATATGTACATCCTTTAAAAGTGACCATATTGGACTGTTATGAGAGGAAGTTAGTAAAATTACAATAGTGGCATGTGTCAACTTGCTATTACTACATAAAAACAACCACAAAGTTCCATAGGATTGTTTGTTGTACAGTGAAAGTTGACAGTAATAGTAGTAGTGTCAGCTACTGCTGAACAACATACATAAAATCTGAGAGGCATAAAACAATAAGCATTTATTTTTTGACTATGCATCTGTAGGTTGATCTGGGTTTGGATGATTTAGGCTGGGCTCCACTGGGCTTGGCTTTAGGCTGGAGTTGATTTCAACTGCTCCAACTTTCTCATCTTCCTGAAACCAATTACTATGTGGAACCAACAGATAGAGATGTTCTTCTCATAGCTTTGGCAGAAGAACAAAAGACTGGACAACAGTCCAAGCACGTTATAGGCCTCCCATCAGCTAATACCCCATTAAACCAAACAAGTCAAATGGCCACGACCTAACTCAAACCATGGGGTGATTCACTCAGTGTACGTCTTGCTGTTCTTGTTGAAAGGCACAGAGGAGACTGGGAGGGTGTTCAGATTTGTGCTGCCTCCTGGCTCATTGTCCAAGTACAGGTCAAAATTAACTCTGCAATAGAACAGGATGTACCAGTGTAGAGCCTCAAGAGATTAACAGAAGAAGAGCACATAACCTCACAATGAAATCTGAACATATCCTGGGCATTTCTAGAGAATGCTGTGGTTTATTTCTGTTTTCTTTTTCCTCCATTGGGGAGGAAAACTTTCCTAGCAAACACGCTCACAGACAGAGACATCCACCCCTAGGGCTAACACCAGGAAAACTGCGAAGACAAGACTTTGTTGACACCAGAGGCTGTGATGTAGTGAGCCAAAGTCACTGCCTGCTAGGCCAAGACAACAAGGCAGTGTTAAGGGGCTGTATTTAGACAAGCACTTGAACCCACCAAGAGCAAGAAAAACCTACCACTGTCAGCCAGCCCAGGGGATGCACTGACTTCTCAAACAACAGTATCCCCCATGCAGCCCAACAGAAATGTTGATTTAAGTTATTCGTGCTAATGTGAGTGGGGATAAGGTGATGTGATTCTTGGCTTGCTGACAGCTAGCTGTGAATGATGTGGTAATGATATATATATATATATATATATATATATATATATATATATATCCTAGCCTGAATGCCTGAGAAGAAAGGCAGACTGTGAAGTCACAGCAGGATCCTGCCATTTGCTGCCCTGCTGAGCGTAACACACACAGGGCTGAGTCTAGGTCTGGCAAGAGGAGGTAGCCAGCCAGGCCCCAGGAATCCCGAAAAATCCTCAAGCTCCTCCCAAAACATTGTGTAGGGAATACCAAGTAGGGAAAAAATGTCAACTCTGCATATTTAAATTACAAATGGTAGAAAAATCACCAGATAACCAGCATCTTGTCGGTACTCAGGGAAGTCTGAGGAATGGCCACAGTGTGTAGGGAGTTCTCATCTCTACCTGCGGGTGACAATGAGATGCAAAGTAACTTATTTTCATGAAGCCAAAAGAAAAGGAAATGGTGCTTTGGGTTTCAGGAGAAGGAGGCCAAGAGATGGAGGGCAGAGAGAGGGAGTGTAAAAGAGGGGTGAAGTCAACAGAATGAAAATGCGCTATGGACATGGACCAGCTCTGCATGCCCAACGTAACCATTGTACCCTGTAAACATGTAGAATAAAAAAATTTAATGGAAAGAAAAGAAAAAGAATATGGCTCCAAAATTGTGATCATTAATTTCACCATGATCATTAATAACATGAAATTTAATAATCTTTAAAAATAGTCTGAAAATTATAACTATGTAAATTATAGTATAACTGCCCCTCAAAATGGCTGTGGTTTCTATCATAAGAGATCTAAAATGATCCACTATAGGAAAGGGAGTTAATATGGGATAGAGTTAAAGGCTGTCATGCTTTAAAATCACAACTTTTTGGCATATGGCATAGTGTGAATGATATGTCTATTTCTTTTTCTTTCTTTTTCTTTTTTTCCTCCAAGTTGTATGGTTTTTTGCATGGTTTTTGGGCCATGTTTTTTTCCTCCTCCCAATGCCACCAAACTGTAGTCATGCCTCAGCATTTACCAGCTTCAGAACTCAGACCCGGTACTCATTCACATTTTGATAAGAAAAATCTTCAGCACTCAGGGTTCATATCAGTCTCCTGCAGCTCCCGAACAGAACAGTGCAAAACCTCAAATACTCATTGTTACTGTCTTACATCTTTGTGCATTTTAAGTGCTAGTTGTGGGTTGTAAAAAGGTTAAGAGTGATAACATTGGGCCAGGGATTTAGCCCAGTGGTTCCGTTGCCTGCCTTGCAAGCGCAAGGACCCAAGTTTGATCCCCGGTACCAAAAAAAAAAAGAGTGATAGCACTAAGCCTAAAAGGCTTGTGTTAGCCAGTAAATGGCTAATATTACCCCAGTAAAATATGGACGTTCTGGGGCACTTTCACAAATTATTTATAATTACATTATTACTCGGGGGTAAAATTTGCTCAATACTCATCAGTTTCAGCCCTGGTCATAAGCTCTGGAATGAATTAATACTGAGTACCGAACTACGACGAACTGTATAATCCTTGGAGCAATGGAATGATTATGCAACCAAGGACTCAATTTCTAGAGAAGAAATATAATCTGACACTGAATCCACTCTTGTTTGCGACATGAACTTTGAAGCAGCTCAAAATAACAGAGATGTGTCACCCAGCCTGATTTGTGCCGTGCGAACATCTTGGTGAGGCATCATATGTTTCCTCTTGACACACTCACACTAAGCAACTGAGGACACACATTTGTAGACCACTGAGTCAAATCTGCACTGTTCGCTCATTACACATCTTCAAAAGATTTCTGCTGTGACATGAGTGTGGTTCGAATCCTGCCTGGAGCCTTATGGTTTGGCCTTTTATTCCTGGTCTTAGTCTGGTGAGACGAGGCAAATGGTTTTGTCCTGCAGCACAAGAATAACTCAAATTCTGTTTTTATTTTTACCTTTGACTCCGGACTCTCAGCCCTTTTTCGTTAAATATGCTTCTTTTCCTGTAGAAACTTCATTACTTATTGTCAGCCCCACAGTAACTCAGTAGATACAAGACCTGGTAAAGAAACGATGCCTTAAACTTCCCTTCTAGAGAAGGAAAGAAAAAATGTTGATTTGGAAAGATTTCTCAAAAGATTTAAATGCCCTGAGTGCCATGTTTCTCTTTCCCACACTTAGAGTCGCAGAAAGTCTGCATAAGAAACGTGGCAAAAACTCCAGCTGTGTCCCTGTGTTTCCTTAGAGTCCTGCACTATATGCATTTAGTTGGGGCATCAGTGAGAGAGGAAAAACTATATGAAACTGAATCAGATTTTATAGAAAGGTGGTAAAAAGCAAATCTCTTGGGACCAAATTAACTGTGGCAAATTATGGAAGAAAAAAAAATCAGGTGAGTCATTTTAAATTTATACCCAGGCAAACAAATTAATTTTGCTGTGATTCCAGACCACATCTTGCCCTCATCTGAGGGGAAGAAGTAGCTCATTTTTACAGCTCTGGATATAACAACTGCCAGTCTTCATGCTCTCGATAATTCCTTGAGGTTGCTTCATTTCTGTTTTTGTTTTTTTAGACTCTAAAAATGTTTGAAATTGAACTACACCCTCATTAGCTGGAAACCTTAAATAGGCAGCAAGGCCCAACTTCTCTCCTAGAGCCTTTTTTTTCCCTAACATCTGACCGTGGCTCCTCCCACACTGCTTTTCTCATCCCAACCCATAAAGACAGGCACCCACAGCTGAATTTGAGTCCAGACATCATATTTTGGGGAATAACTAAAAATACCAGCCCACCTATTTTTAGCATGGAGAGTAAACAGTATCTGTGAGTGTTTCTTTGCCTCCCAGGAGATTGTTTTTAGTCACAGAATTGAATACCCCTCCTTCCCACCATGGCTTATTTTTAAAATACAGGCTCAGAAATAACACACATACAGAGCATCAAAGGCCTGACTGCCCTTAGAATGGGAAATATACTGTCCAGAATCAAAACTGATACGTGAAATGGGACATCAACAAAAGTCAGAAGCCCAAATATCAACATTTCTCTGTTGAAGATTTGCCACACTCTCCCATAGTGCAGGAGACCAACCCTTTTGGTTGTAGGAAGAAGTGACTCATAATCTATAAAATGAACTAAAGGAGAAGTTGCAATGGAAATTGGGGTGAAGAGGGAATGAACTGATATGGTACAGTAGATTAGAAGGACCCTTCAGAGGGCAGAGAAGAGCCTCCATTGATTTGGCCAAGCCAGGGGATTCAGAGGAAGTTAAATCTATGTTCCTTCTATTGTTCTTTAAATTGTTGGGTCAACTTTTGTCAAAGACTGCAAAAAAAAAAAGAACTTATACCCAGCTCTGCCCTTAGAGGGGTCACTGTCAGTTCCCAAGCCTTAGCAAACCCCATTCTGGACTTTGTCTAGCCTCAACTTTCCAATGGCCAAGTGGGTTTGTCCCCCAACCAGGACCCCACTCCGTTATAGGTTGACTTGTGTCTTTTCCAATTCATATGATGAAATCTTAATTCCCAGTATCTCAGAACATGATCTTATTTGGAAATAGGGCCTTTGGAGATGTAATCAAGTTAAAATTACATCACAAGAGCAGACTCTAATTCAATATGAATGGCATCTTTATGAAAAGGGTAAATTATGACAGAGACACTCAGGAAAACACACAGGGAAAACACCATGTGAAAATGAAGGCAGATATCAAGATGATGTGTCCATAAGCCAAGAAACACCAAAGAGTGTTGGCAAACCACCAGAAGTGTGGGAAGAGGCATAGAATCAATTCTTCCTTGCATCTCTCAGAAGGAATCAACTTTGCTGATGCTTTGATCTTGGACTTTCTGCCTCCAGGACTGTGAGAGAATAATTTTCTATTGTTCAGGACATTCAGTTTAGAATACTTTGTTACACACCCTAGGCACACTAATACACCCTCCTTCAACACCACACCTCACTAGACAGGACCCAGAAGTCCTTGAGCCCCACTCCAGCAGCTGCTGAGGGCAGTATACGCCTCCAGCATGTGCCCCTGGGCTCCAGGCCCACAAGGGCCAGGGACTAGCTGTTCATGTGACATGTGTACACCAGCTTGTACAAAATGGAGGCTTCTGCCAGTATGAGAGGGAGCTGGAGGCAACAAGAAAAGGGAACAGAAGTCAGCTCTCCCCAAAAAGCACAATCCAGCAGAGAATTAAATTAAATAGCTGTAACATTTAAGAATTGTACATTTGAACCTTGCCTTCCAGGTAAAGATGAGGATGCTTGTGTCAAGATAGGAGGCGAAATTGTGTTTCTTATTAATAGTGTGTTAGCTTGCTTTCTAACTTCTAAATACTCTGACATGGTGTGCAGAGGCCTTGTTGTTGTTATTGTTGTTGTTTGTTTGTTTGTTTGTTGGGGGGTTTTACAGTGGGGGTTTTTTTGGTTTTTTGTTTTTTGATTTTTGTTTTTGTACCCTGCCCTTGGTCTCCCAAAGGTTAGAAGACAGTAGGCCTGTTGGTAACAAACCAAGATGCCACAGTCCATGCACTCAATATGAAATGAACCCCTGGCCAGCATTAGGCTTACATTTGGCAATGCAACCATCATATACCCTTGTGCTCTCCTGCCTAGCAGAATTTTATTTGCTCTTCAAAAAAAATAAATAAATAAAAGATATACTGAATATAAAAGCTTAAAAATAAAAATTGTCTAGACAAAATTTCTCACCAGAGCCATCAATTTTAAAAACTTGTAAAATCTTGGGCCTGGGATTTACCTCAGTGGTTCTGCCACCTGCCTCACAAGCACAAGGTCCCAAGTTTGATCACTGGAACAAAAAAAAAAAAACTTGTAAGATCTGAAGGAAAAGAAGAAAAAAAGCTTTAGAAAAATCCAATTTGAAATAGCAAAACCACCAGAGTCCCCCTTGATTCACTGAAGCTCAGTTCCTTACAACTGCATGAATACTCACCCAAAACTCTTTACCCTCCATGCCAGAGCCTTGCCCTCTGCTCACCCAGAGATCTGCCAGGCCAGGAACCTGTGTGGAGATGCCACAGTATAAACATGTATCACCTGATCCCATGGCCTGAGATCCTGAATCTTGGAGAAAATTGGACATCTGAAACATGCAGGTTGGCACATAGACTGGGGCCAACTGGCTTACATTTCTAGGGAAGTAGAACCTAATTTTGAGATTTATAACTAAAACAGAAGCTTTTTTGTTTAAGAAAGGTGATTCTTAAGAAAGTAAGAAAATCAGGATGGTTAAACCAATGGCTAAATCAGATCATAAAGGTACACCCAAGGGCAAGCATGAAGGAGTTACATAGTAGCCTTATCCCACCAGCCACAGTAATGGTGTTTCATAGCTCACATGGTTAGACTACCTTCAGAGACAAGAAACTGGGATTGACCTGGATACAATACAGAATAAAACAACTTTATAAAATGTTTGGGACTTGCTCCAGAGACTCCAACTAGCATTTCAACAAGAAGCCTGGCTCTGCTAACATGTAAATAAAATAATCCAAGTTCAAGACAAAATCAGTAGAAATAAATGCTAGAATCCCAAGTCCATTTTTTAAAAGAAAAGAAACTTGTTTTTTAACTTAGTGTTTGGCCCATGAACAGACTGTCCAATAATCTTGGAAAGCAGGAAATAGTTAATAAAAAAAAAAAAGCAAGCAGACCAGTTCATAAAAGTGGGCAACAGACTCCAACACCTCATATTCTCACTGCTTTCCCTTATAAAATAATAGAAAAAACATCATAAAATCAATATTAACTTATTTAAGTAGCTGTAAAAGAGCTCTCTGGTCATTTGGCCCAACTATAAAATAATCTCACCATCTCAGTAAACTTCCAATCCTTTGAGAGCTTTCTACTATGGCTGTCTATTAGTCCTTAATGATAAATACGTTGATTACTCCTGGCATCTTTCTTAAAGTTAGAGAGGAGCTTTTTTTAAAGCAAACACATCAGTTATTGCAATGGAACTCTCAACATTACCAAAAGCTACTCTATATATTCGTGCAAATACACAGTGAAATAGTAATAAAACTCTCACATTTCTTTCCCAAATAAAATGCCAAGAAGTGTTGTATAGCTAACATGATATCTAGAACCATGTTCCCCAAAGTTTCTTGTACTTTTTTTGATAGGTTAGAAAGATTAAATCATAGGTCCCCAGTTTTTCTGTTTTCATTTTGTTTAGAGAAACTACTTGCAGCTCATCCTGTCTGGCTTGTACAATTAAGGTGGGGGTTTTTTCTACCTAAGTACAGCCCCTCCATCACAGTGCCCTAATTTTGCAGGCACATGTTAGAAATTTCCATCAGACCTTATGGTAGGAATGGTTCTGCTTTTCTTAACAACTGCTTTGTTTCTTATGTTATGGAAGCAGTAATTCTTAATGACTTATGGTGTTTCTCTCTGCCTTGACTGCAGGTCACTTGTTAGTCCCTTTTACCCTGCAAGACGATTTTTCTACCTTTATTTTTCCCCATACTACAATTACCTTTAATGGTTCGATTGCATGGTTTTTTGCCTTAACGTTTTATAGAAAGGGTAGTCCTTAAAAATTTATCTTCCACCAAGATACATCATGTAAAGGTACAAGATCCCAATGATGAATGTAACTGTATTGTATACCTAAAATGTACCAATAAACTTAATCAAAAAAAATTTATCTTCTACGATCTTAAAGCTACCAAACAATATTGTTTCAAGTTTGCTCCCTTCTTCTCAACTTGGAGTAGTTTTTCCAGGAAACACTTCCAGATAACATTATTCAAGCATCTCCAAAAAGATGCCCATCCCTTGCTTTAACTTCTCCACCTTCACATAAAATCAGCACTTATAAGCACATAACCCCAACTCAGAGCTAGGTCCCTAGATTGTTAGGGTTGGTTGTACTCAGTTTAGTTTATTTCTCTTAGGCCAGTAAAATCTCTAAGACTGGAGACTATGCCTATAAACTGTCACTGCCAGTTAATAACCTGTTGAGTCCTGAGGAATTCAAACTACTTAGAAGGCACAAAATCAGATGTTACTAGAAATAATCAGGGTAAGATAGGTTATGTTGCAGTAACAAAACAAAGTAAAACAAAACAGAACAGAACAAAAATCTCAGTGGAATCACACAACAAAAACTTCACTGATCATCCATACAAAATGCACTGCAAGTCCAAAGGACAATTCAGAGCAACCATCCTTCACATGGTGCCTCATTAATCCATGTTGCTTTGATTTATGAGGCAAATTCATTAAAATATAAGATTCATTCATTGTCAGAAAGACAGAGAAAAAAAGAAACAAAAGCACTGTAAAGGGCCTGAAAGCAATACACTTCTCTTATACTCTATTTTCCTGGACTGAACAAGACACACAGCCTTGTCTACCTGCCAGAGGACTGGAAATGGAACACAGTTTCCCACATGCCTAGAGATCTAGATGCCAGTAGACTTTACTAACATTTACTACATATGCCTACTTTTAAAAAAAAGAAAGAAAGAAAATTCAGACTGCTAACTTACCAGAAAGACTTAAGAATAAATTCCACAAGTCCTTATAGATGAAATTATTTTTAAGTTTTTAAATCCAGTAATAAAAATACATCCACTCTCTGGTTGAATTAACCTCCTCCTCCCAAACCTTTGCTCACCTCCCTTTGGTTCAAAGGTCCATACCTCTCACCTAAGCAGGCAAAGCCCCTCAAACTCAGCTTCTCTTTCCTGTCCTAACTCTAAGTCCCTCCTCCAATGAGCACTGTGCTCTAAACAAATGGGACAATATATTTTGAAGCTTTTAATTTGAAAATTTCATAAGTTCACTTAATGCTTTCACAATAAGCTCACTCTGGTGTCATTTACTAATCACAAAATTTATGTGTTCAACTTGTAGAAAACAACTAACTTAACTCTTCCTTTCAGCTCACCACCTCTAATGTTATAAATAATTATTCAGAATTATTTCCTCCTCAATATGAAGAGTGCCTCAGGATGCAAACTGCTCTCCTCTTGAATGAAAAATATGAAAAAAATTACAAGAGCCCTAAATTGAAGAACCTAGACTTTGCTTTTTCATTTTCTACTCTAATTTTTAGGATTATGAAAGAAAGACATCCATGTTTCAAAACCTCAGGCCATTTCCAGATATATGTAATGTTAATTGTTAATATTTATCATGTTCTAGGTAACATGCTAAGTGTGCTATGGGAGTTGTGTCATTTAACCCTCACAAGGACCTATGAGACAAGAACTGTTACTATCTGCACTTTACAGATGAAGAAACTGATGCTTAAGAAAGTGAAGTAACTTGATCAACAGTTAGTGAATTGACAAACCTATAATTTGACTAAGCCCCTATCCCAAGAACCAAAAGTCCTTTATAATCCTGCTCTCCTGAAAATCCTACTCTAAGTAGATAAATAAAATACACTGAGCACCTTCCAATGAGGTCATTGATCTACGAAAGAAAGCACTAGAAATTCTCTGACTCTCTCATCTCTCCACAAGAGTAGTTTTGGATTCTCTCCCCCAGGTGGCCTCTTCCACCAACATCTCTTTTTTGGTTTAAGGTGCCCATCTTTCCCTTGGCTGAGAGTATTTTTCCAAATGTCATTTGCTGTGCCAGTGGTATAGTGGTATCGTGCAAGATTTCCAAATGTCATTTCTTCATACTGTTATTAATAAAAGTAACTTTGTGGTCTTGAATGGCTAGCAAAATGACCATTAAACCAATGTGCAGATTCGCCCACTGTCCACTGAAGAGAGGCAGCATGAGACCCAAGAGCTGTGTTTCCAGTTGAGAAACAGGGAAAGACCCTGAGTTCAGGGGCTTCTCACTGCAGCCCTAACCAGAAAGTGGGTCCCTGTGAGCCACTGACAGACCTCCCATGAGCAGAGTGGAAGGAAGTGATAGAGAAATCCAAAAAGGATCTGATGGGCCCACCCCATGATTGCACCCAGCCATTGTCTTACACGAGCCTCCAGATGTTTCAAATACACACTGGTCATTCTGCTGCAAGATGGAAATGCTGCTTCCCCACACCCTTTAATACTTGAGAGTGTTTTGAAAAAAAGAGTGGGGGATGGTCACTCTGAGAACCTCTGAAAGAAATAGGTTTCAACCCCAGGGAAAAAACATACATAATTTCAGGAGATTATGGGACATCAAAGGAACAGCCAGGGTAGCCAGTAGTAAAAAGAAGAAAATGGATAATGCCCTGGACGATGTGCTCCCTATAACATCACAGTGCTTAAAGAAGAGAAGACATTGATAAGCTCACTTCCTATTGTCCTATGTGCCTTTTTGGACTGGGAAGATTGATAGCATGACAGAGAGAGGTGCAGCTGCTTCTGGCTGGTCAGACAGCTTGGCACAGTATACAGAGAGCAGCTCCTTCCACTAAACTTTTGCCACCACTTGCAGATAAATTGCCACTGTGATTATCTATGACATCTACAATGTAAATGGAACCTTCTGGGGTTGTTTTAAAGACAATCCACACAACATGTGTGGAGCCTAGAAGACTTTGAAACAGCGTAAAAATAAGAGCTGGGAAGAGAGGCTAACTAAAGAAAGGATGAACTCATCCAAATTAGAAGCATGCTGAGCCTCTCTTACACAGAGGGCAACAGCCAGCTGGTTCTCCACATCAGCCAGGTTAAAGGCAATGGAGGTTGCAGAACACAGCCTGAAAAACACAGGCTACAGGGAATGGAGAACTGGCCCAACAGTGGTGGAGAGGCTCTCCCCAGAGTTACATAGGATGGCCTAGCTCTAGCCTCTCCTTTCTTGGGATTTGGAAACACACATCCATTTGAATGCATACCTGTCTTGCCTGCCACACTCACAATTCTTTCTTAAATGTGAGAGAGGACACCAGACCTATTTTTCCTCAGAGAACCTCTAAACTAGGAGACCATTGTGCTGCATAAAGATGAACAGAGTTGAGTAAAAAGGAAATTTTGAGTATGTACCCCAACTCCAACCTTTATCAGTGGAGAGTTAAGTCAAGTTCACCAGGTTCATTTACATCGTAGATTCAACACAGCGCCCATAGAAGGCTTTCTTATGACACATTAAAGTAGGTTTTTCACCATCTCCCAGTAAACTCTACCTCAGTCCACTTACAGTTTCCCTTACTATCATCTGCTACAACTTCCACTTTTTTACTTGTCTGTGTACTTGTTTTGTTTCCTGTCACTCCCATGTCAGAACCATGGAGAAGGAAATGTGTGTATTTGGATCACATTTGTGTATATTCCTGGCCAGTATCCAGAGCACCACACAGAATCTGGCAGCTGCTCAATATTTGATGAATTTGTGAAATTCTCTAAGCCTGCGTCTCATCTCTAAATCAGAGGTTTGATACAAAGACTGAAAAACACACTACAATGGAAGGAAGGGATCTCTGTGTTCCAGGCTGCAGATCAGTCTCCCAGAATGCTCTGCAGTCCTGAGACACCATGATTTCCCTTTCCAGAAACAAGCCACTATGAACAGCAGCATCTGAAAGAGTTGAAGGCACAGAAGTCTGGTGTTGTAACATTTTATTCATCAAATTTCAGAAATATCTCCCTTTCTGTCTCTGTGCCTTTGTGACATAATTTACTGTCCCCAGGATGGGATGGGACTAACAGATGGGACAGAGGGGCTCAGGTGAGTGAGCACCTCCACAGCAGTCATCTGTGAGCTTCCCTGGGCAATGAATATTCTGGGTGATGATATGCTTGACCATGATCTTCATCCTTTCTTGTGAGGCTTCTTGAGACCAAATCATGACAAAGAGACTTGCAGTTATTAATTTTTTATGTCAACTTATTGTTTAGTCAAACACTAGTTAGTCTCCATGTTGCTGTGAATGTATTTTGTAGATGTGATTAACATTTACATTAGGTAAAGCAGACTTCCCTTCATAACATGGGTGAGTGCAATCACAAACTTCCCTTCATAACATGGGTAAGTGCAATCCAATCAAAGGTCTTAGAGGCAAAGGCTGAAGCTTCCCAGAAGAGGAGGAACTCGGGCCCAAGATTGTGACCCAGAAATTCTGCAGAGTGGCCAGCCAGCTACCTGCCCTTCAGACTTGGCTCACCAACCTCAATAGTTACCTGAGGCAAATTTCTTAAAACAGTGCTCTCCTGTTTTGAGAAAGAGAGATTGGCTTAGACCTAGAGATGATATAGCTAACATAGATCCTATTAGTTCTGTCCTCTGAAGAACTCTGAATGTTCTAGGACCAGTAGAGCATTTCTTAAACCTTGTGATTTTTACTTGTAGAGAATCTGCCTTTTCCACAGTGATGGAAAGCTGCTGTCTTATTTTCTCTCAGGAGAAGGGTCGAGAATATCAGAAGGGCCCTCAAGAGTGAGCTGATGTAAGTCCTTTTGACCTCAGAATCACTTAACTTCAGCCACCTCTTTGTGATTCAGAGAAAATTGAAACTGCAGTTTAGAACCTTGAATACGTTCACTGAGTGGAGAATGAAGAGCTCCTCAAAGTTCTGACGCAAATGGAAAAGAGTTTTTTCCACCACTGGTTACCTCTCTGGGCCCTTTCACCACCTGGGGGGAAGAAAGAGTGGTACACAATTGAGCAGAATGAGTGTCTCTCTGTCCCTCTTGAATCCTTTTTTTTTTTAATCTCTTTTCTAAAAAATATAGGGAATTCTGTGAATTTTTTTTCTGCTTCTGAAATATTTTCTGCAGAATCTGGTGCTTGCAAAGCAGTGATTATGAATGACTAAACAGTCTTGCATATATTTCTGGAATACTTGGAAATGCCTCTGTTATTTTTGGAAACGTGTGCTTGTTCAGGTTATTCCGGCAATGGGCAGCTACTGAAAAAATTCGTTCATGATAAAAAGCCTGTAGCTCCACCTACTGCTTTCTCAAAGATGACAACAGGGTTTCAGGACTAAAAAATGAAAACTAAGACCCAGTTAAACAGCTTCATTTTCAATATATAGCTCACTTCTTTACTTGTTTTCAGTAAAAGCAAGGTAATAGGTTTCTAACACTGGTAATCAAATATATGTAGCCCATATATTAGGCATTGTTAGAAAAGGAAAGGAAACAAAAGCAGTCAAGGAATGAAGTATGTTGAAACATCTGTCATTTTTGCCAACATCTGTTGTAAACTGAGACCATAGGAGAAGTATTGGAAGGATACACAACGTTAAGGAAAGAACTAACTTTAAAACAGAGGCAAAATGATCACAAACATGTGGCCTGATGGTATCAGTGCATCTTATTTTGTTTGGATTTGAAGAAATGATGAAATGAGAACTCTAGGCAAGAGAGAAGTGAGAGACTCCAAGTCTTTAAATGTTCCTTTTAAAATGGTCCAATGATCAACTCCCTTGTATTTTCTTGTGGCTCACTCACACAGGATCTGGTCCAAGAAACAATTTCCGATGGAATTAATCCTTTTGTTTTGACTAACCAAAGCTCCAAATCAACACCCCACCATTACAGCAAACTTTCCTCTCTAGTATCTAGAAACTCAATCATAATGGATGTTCTAGTGTTTTTTCAATATGGGATTAAGAAATGCCAAGAAGGAAACTTTCTTCCTTCTGTATGTACCCTTTTATTCTTCCTGGTAGTCTCAGGTAAAATCTAGCTTTCTATCCCAGATAGTGAGGTAGAGCAATACATTTCTCCCTCTAGCCAGAGATTTAGCTCAGTGGTTTCACCGCCTGCTGCACAAGCTCAAGGACCTGAGTTCGATCCCCAGTACCAAAAAAAATAAAAATAAAAAAAGAAGTCTTCCATTTCTCCCTCTCCCTGTTTTAAATGCTGAGACACAGCTGAACCGGGACATTCATTTGGGAAGACCACTGAGAAATGCTATGTCAGTATTATGCAGGCATGCAGCCTCTCTGTGGTTACTACTAAAGGACATTGTTTCTGCTTTCATTAATCAGACTTAGCCATTTAAAAGTATATATAGCTTTGGTTTCATGGTAATGCAATACTGTCTTGTAATTTCACTACATCAGTAACACATTTGCACCTTCACATATTGGGATAGGGTATTTTTCCCCTCTTGGGCAACTTAAACTATTTTAATAAATTTGATATAATCTTAATGCTTCAGAGAAGTGGCCAGGATAATATCCACACTCCCCATGTACCCTTTACCTGGGCCCAAAATGGTGCAAACTATAAAAATTGTGTCTTGTTTGTTTTATTACTCTCTATAAATAAAATTTTTCCAACTTATTTGAAAACAAGTGGCAAACAACATGTTCCTGTAGCTCTTAAAAGATGTCCTCCCACATAACCACAGTACAATTAGTAAAATTGAGGAGTCTTAGCAGTGTAGTAATTCTACTAACCAATCCACAGCTCGTGTTCAGATTTTATTAGCAGCCCCAGAATGTTCTTTTTTAGTTATATTGTCCAAGATCCAGATTCACTTCCTTCATTGTCATAATTGTGCCTTGGTTCACAAACTTGATTCATTACATGATTCTGGAAAAGATGGCCATGGCTCTGTTCATGCGGGAAAGATGGTCATAGTTGTGTTTGTCACCTGATGCAGAGTTTGCAAAAAAAACCAAAATTTTGCCAAACACTTCTGGTTATGAACCAAATTCTTTGCAAACAAAAGTGTTCATGAACAGAGGTACCACTGTATCTTTAGCCTCCTTTATTTTGAAGCTGTTCTTCAGCCTTTCTGACTGACATTTGTAGGATCTAAGTAAGCTCTTTCTTAGAATCTACCCATTTAAAGTGTGTCTTTTGGGAAAATTGTCACAAAAGTGGTGTTGTACTCTTCTCCATGTACTACATCAAGAGAGATACGATGATTGATCACTTGGTATGAATGGCACTTGTCAATTTTTTCCATTAAAAACCTATCACTTTTCCCTCCATAATTCACAACTGATTTGTGGGAAGATACTATATGAATA
>NW_004624741.1:7073050-7107402 GCF_000247695.1 Heterocephalus glaber | reverse complement strand
TGATTCGGCGTGTGTTCCGCTCGACTGGGGACCTCGGTAAGGTGTGGGCAGACCTGCCTGTCTGCAGCGGGGTTATTAGGCGTCTTCCGCGTGACTCAGGACCTCGGTAGGGCATGCACAGACCTGCTTGTCTGCAGCAGGCTGATTTGGTGTGTTCCACGCGACTGGGGACCTCGGTAGAGTGTGGGCAGACCTGCCTGTCTGCAGCGAGGTGATCTTCCTGTCCTAGTTTTAACATGCAGTGAAGATGTTTTTCTTGAATTACTGACAATAGCTTCAAAATAGCAATTTTCTAACTCCATCATCACTTCTACATTGACTAGTTGGCACCTATGTTTACCCTGCAGCATTTCATTATCAGCCTCTGTTTGCATCATACCTGTTATTTGCAAAGTACAGTAAAATCTTGGCTTGCGAGCATAATTCGTTCCAGAGACATGCTTGTAATTCAAAACGCTTGTGTATCAAAGCAAATTTCTCCATAAAAAATAATGGAAATCAGGTGATATGTTCCATAATTCAAAAATATTCATATAAAAAATGATTACAATACTGTAAAATAATACAAAACAATAAAGAAAATGCAAAATATTAAAAAAATTAGTTATTCTGCATTTAGCTTTGAAAGCCTTCATAGCTGGTATAAGGGAGATAAGAGAGAGGAGGGTAGAACAACTTTCTCTGTCACTAACAGAATCACTGATAGCAGTGATTCTATTGGATCAAAGGAATCTTTTCCTTTTCATGAAAAGTAACAATGAAATGACACTTGCTTTTGCCTCTTTTTGAGGATTTCATGGAAATGTGACATTGCAGTGTCATTAAACAGATTCATTGCTGGCACTGCTACAGCCTTATTCAGGTGGTGTTTTCTACAAAATTTTGCACTGTTTCCCACATTTTACACATCTCCCGAATCTCATTTGAAGGAAGGGATTCCTCTGCCTTTTTGTCCTTCTCCTTTGCAGATGAATCTCCTCCATAAACTCTTTCATTGGGAGACTATCACCACAACCATACTGCACAATAACTGCACCCACAACCACACTGCAGCAAGAGAGAAAGAAAAGAATCATTGGCTCAGTTGTGATCATGTGACATTTGGCATCTGGTACTACTCATATTGCAAGATATTGCTTGTTTGTCAAGTGAAAATTTATTGGAAATGTTTGCTTGTCTTGTGGATCCCTTGCAGAACAAGTTACTCCCAATCCAAGTTTTTACTGTAATTGCAAACCAAAACCATACTCACGAAGACCTGAGCTGCTTCTTGATTGGAAAGAGGATTCTGGAAAGTTTGTTTTAAATCATAAAAAAAAAAAATTAAGTACCCCCCCAAAATAATCCCTCCAAACCTTTAATCGAATTTTTCAAAACATTGAAACTATCAAATCAAAACAAAAATTTAAAACTGTACCTATAAATAACATTGAGTTTATTTTTAATTATTGGGAAAAGGAAAGCCATCAAATTAATATTAAAGTATGACTATTCATGTTTGAGTCTTTAAAAAAACCAATCAAGAAATCTCAGGTACCCTAAGAAGGGAATCAAGAGATCTTCCTTCTGTACTCTGAAAATGGGAAGAAATATTTGCCCTGAGAGATTTTTTTACCTGAGGCCACTGGGAGGGCCATGACTTGGAGAACCCGGGAAAGATAATGTAACTCACCTCCACTCCTGGCCTTCTCAGCAGACCATTAACAAACAGTCCTCTCAGATGAGCTTACTTTGAAGATCTTCAGACATACATCCTCTGACAAACCAAGCTGTCCTTCCTGTCAGATACCTCGCTAATCAAGACCCTGCTTCCCCCTCCTTTCAATATTATCCTCAGAATTATCTTCAGGGTAACAATCCAGAAACTAGGCTCAGCATCTGTAAGAGCACTAAAATTTTTGAATCCTGTGAGAGTTTGTTTCATTCAGCAAATATTCATTATCTCTTCCTCTATGGGTGAAGTTTACTTTTCTGCTCTAGTGGCACTGGGCTTGGCCATAGAATGTGTCATGACCTTTAAAAGGTGAACAGATACAATGAAAGCACAGGCCTTAACTATGCTTCCACCATGTTGGCTGGGCCTCCTACCTACCAGTGACAGCTGTGAGGAGAGAATATTCAGTGTAGACAGTACCTAGTGAGCATAAGATGCCAGGAAAAATACACATTTTGCAGACCTAAACCCAACTCACATTCAGGACCTAAGACCAGCCAACCCTCTAAGTGTGGTGGAGTCACCCACCTGAGCCCACTTTTGACCCACTAAACCACAGCTCCCCTGTAGACTCATGAACATGAAAATAAAAGTTGTGTATTCCTGAGTTTATAGATGATTCATTACACAGCATTACTACGACATGGCTCACTAATACAAATACCACAATAAAGTCCTTGTTTACTACCCTATCCTGATTAGAATATAACGTTATTGTAAGGTCTTATTTTAAAATTATTCCACTTTCAGGCCGAGGATTTAGCTCAGTGTTTTCACCGCCTGCTGTGCAAGCGCAAGGACCCAAGTTCAATCCCCGGTACCAAAAAAAAAAAAAAATTATTCCACTTTCTTGTTCTTCGTTTTTTAGCCTTCTCCATAAGACACCATTTTTTGCTTTGTGACTTAGGGAACCCCTTTTCTCCATGAAACCTGTTGAAGAGTTGGCAGCCTGACTTTAAGGCATTTGTTTTGAATTTACCTCAGTCCACAACAAGTTTTAAAAGATTGTATAGATTAAAAATTTAAACAAATGGCAGAATAGACATAAGGAAATTATCTGGGAAATGGCCACTCCAAAATATGTGCTCAAATTTTAAAGTCTTGCTAACAATGATCACAATGAACTTGAAAGTAAATAAAGTATTATTCAACCCAGGGCCAAATTCAAGGCATGAGACCTGTGCAGTCACATGAGGCCCCATGCTTATTCCATGGCTGATTTAAAGTATTGCTGTCACTGCCTTTAAAGTAATCTTAATTGCTTTAATGAGGGGCTTATCACGATTAATTTGCACTAAGCCCCACAAATTAGGTAGCCAATCCTGATTCTACATATAGGAAAACTTCCAACCTAAAGCCTGCTCCTCCATTTCCTCTGAAGATCCCTTACCTTGGGCTCTCACTACCTCTTCCTTGGATATTTGCAAAAGTTCTTAATCAGTCTTCCTGCCTTTTGTTTTTCTCACCTCCATTTTCTCCTACAGAATATAGAGATCACATCATGCCACATCCTTAACATTTTTCAATCAATCCTCAAGACATGCAGGAAAAAGTTCAAATTCCTTAGAAATATCTAAATGTCCGCTACCAGATGGTGTGGCCTCAATTCCAACCCCTCTCCACTACTCTTCCCTTCTTCACTCAACCAGTGTTATTGCCTCAGAATCCTTACCCCAATTCCCTTGTTCTTCTTTGTCTTTGTTCTTGCCTCTGCCTGGTGTACCCTTCCTCATCCCCTTATCTTAGGAGTCCTGCATCAAATGTACCCTTTGTAGTCTTCCTTGTCCTTTCTCTTACTCCCTACAAATTCTTAACTTCTCAGCTAAGTAACATCTGTACCTGCTTCTGCAATGGCACTTAATATAAGCTTCATGATTTACCTATTCCTCTTCAAGCTGTGACCCTCCACCATCAGGAATTTGTCCCATTCTTCTTTCTAGTCTTAACTCAATGACTGGCATGTTAAAGGCACCAACCACAGCCATTCAGGAGATCTCTGAATTTGAACCCTTAAGTAGAAATGATGTATAGACCCAAATGTTTTAATTGTATTTAAAATCACTCAGTAAGTAATGGCAAAGCCAGGACTCAATTGCAGGCCATCTGATTCATGTTCCTGTGCACCATGTTGTCTTCTCTCAATGGATTTTCCAATATTAGTCATTTCCTCTGCTGGCCCAGGAAATAACTTCTCTCTTGCCCTTGGGAGAATCATTGCTGTGTTTCTCCTAGAAACTCTTCCAAGAAACAGAGTGTCAGGTTTGAATGGGCTCTTAGAGACCGCTTATTCCAACACTTCATTCCATCCAAGAGAAAGAAGAACCTAAAAAGGTGAATCTCCTCATTCTGAGTTACACAGTTACCAGTGTGCCATGGCTAATTCCACTGAAGGCAATGCTTTGGCACTAGAGGTAAGAATCCAGATTAACATGCTGGACTGCTGCAAATAGATTTTGTTGGTTCTCTAATGGCTGCCATTGGATAAATTTCATTTTCCCTTAAGTCTGGTGGAAAGACACATGAAATTCAGTAATGCTCTCATCCATGCACACACAGGCTCCACCTTGCTCAAGCACAGAGTGGAGAACCCTCCTCGATGCTCCCCCTCTGCTTCACATGTCTTCTCCCCATTTACAAAAGTGTATGGGGTGATGGAAAACTATGATGAATGTTTAATTTTTTTAAAAAACTTATTACAGTAAAACACACATTGCCAAGGACTATGGGTAAGTGTCTTCAAAGTAAGAGTACATATTTTAATTATTTTGAGAGGAGTTTATTTTGCTGTGATAATTTATTTACACTTCACTGTGTTTTTATCATACCATATTAATCACCATTTACAGCCATTTCTGTCACATAAAAACATTACAATATGTTCTCACCTACCTTATTCACTAGATCTGGTACCATGTGACTTCTGGCTCTCTCCCAAAGTCAAAATGACAATAAAAGATAAATATTATTAATCCAGGAAGCCACAACCACACCATAAAGACACACAATGAGGGCTTCCAGAAGTGCTTCAGAAAGTGGCAAACATGATGGGATAAGTGTGTTCCAAGTGGAGGGGAGTGTTTTGAGGATGATGAATGGCAATGTGTTTTTTACTGAAATAAATTTTTTTTTGTTTTTTTGAGACAGGGTCTCACTATCCAGTTCAGGCTGGCCTTGAACTCACTTTGTAGCCCAGGCTGGCCTTGAACTTACAGCTATCCTCCTGCCTCAGCCTCCTGTGCTGGGATTACAGGCGTGTGCCACCCTACCCAGCTTTGTAATAAATTTTTTAAATTAAACACTCATCATATATTTTCACCACACCTCATATGTCTGAAGCTTGTGGTACATGGTTTCTTCATTCCAAAAAAACTGGTCCTAAGGAAAAGGTTCATATTAAAAGCTGAAAGAGGATTCTGTAATTACCTCCAAATATGCAATGGATATGTTTTCAAAAATAATGATTGCTTCTTTTCTAGAAACTCTGAAGAAAAAATAAACTGTCCCAAGCCCAGCCTGAGGGATCCCAGGTAGACATCAGGGACAAGGAAAGAATGGAACACAGAGTAGAAAGCTGGGAGAGTTCTGATAACACCAACTCTTCAGAAGAGTAGGTTAAAAACTCATAAATCACAGAGGAAATTCCCAGTGGCCTCATTAGAATTTTGGAGACATTTTTAAAGATTATATTTTCTGGCCTCTGGAATTCATTCCCATGGAGAATTTGGAGTTAAAATTGCTGTCTGGGGGCATGTAATCTGAGGGGAAGACACTCCTTCTGCCGGTGTCTAGTTGCAGGCACCTTCTGCGTGAGATTGGTTTTCGGTGAAGACTACGCTGAGGATCAGAAACCTCAGTCAAAACATGTCATCTCTCTGCACCTTTATGTCTTTCGGAAATACGGGGATCAGGAAGAAATAATGGCTTTGATTATGGACAGGTTGGTTCAAATCCCAATTCAACCACTTCCCAGAGATGGAATGGAATGTGGTTGAGCTTCACTTTCCTCTTCTCTTAAATGAAAAACACCTCACCCAACTCACAGGGATTTTGTGAGAATTCTGATTCCTTAAAAACCTCAGTATAGTGCCTTAATTTAAATAGATAGACAGACAGACAGGTTTCACTCCTACCTTTTCCAACATAGAGTCTGTGGGAAGAGTAAATAACACAGTATGCATGCCTGACACATAACCATCTTATAATAAATGTTTATCCTTTTACCTTTCTTCCTACCCTACCATAATGATAATGAGAGTTTTGTAATAGCTAATCCCTAAATCCCTTCTAATTCTAAAATTCTAATAAATTCTCTGCTTCACCACTTTGCTTTATTTGTATATCTTTGGATCCATCTTGGTAGCAAGTTAGCATAGTCATATGCCTTAATTAGTACTTGTACCATTGAATTAAGTTTCCCCAGGATAAACCAAGTTTAAGGTAAGGTGCATGTTCTCTGTGTTTCTAGGACTCTATGACAGAAGTGGCCCTGTTTCCTAGTGCATGGGGAGATCAGAAGAGTCAGGCCACAGTCTTGCAGAGCACAGCATTGATAGCATACAAACCTGCAGAAGAGAAGCCCACACCACATTCACCTTTGAGTTTTACATATGCTGCATCTTTGTGAAATCCAACAGCTACTTTCCAGAATTAGGCAGCAACTTCTAGCAGTTAGTTGTATTTTAAGAGTACAGCATCACAAAATGGGCACATGAAATGAATAAATACTTCACAGAAGAAGTACAAATGGCCAATAAATACATAAAGAAATACTCAGCTTCCCTGGCCATTAGAGAAATGCAAATTAAAACAACACTGAGATTCCATCTTCCTCCAGAAAGAATGGCTATCATCAACAAATAAAATAGTAACAAATGCTGGAGAAGCTTCAGGGGGCAAGAGTTCTACATATTAGTGGGAATGTAAGCTAGTACAACCACTATGGAAAACAAAAAGTATGGAGATTCCTCAAAAAAACTAAAACTGAAAATTCCATTCAACCCAGATATTCCCCTTCTAGGTATCTTTCTGAAAGATTTAAAGATATCATATCACAGTTATACACGTATACTCATGTTTACAGCAGCACAGTTTATAAGAGCTAAATCTTGGAAATAGCCTATGTGTCTATCAACAGAAGAACGGATAAACAAAATGTGGTATATTCAACCAATGGAGTACTGCTATGCCATAAAGAAAGATAACCTTGAGTCATTTTTAGGTAAATGGATGTACCTTGAGACTATAATGTTAAGTGAAATAAATCAAACACACAAGCATGGTTTCTCTTATATAAGAAACCAAAAGTATAAATAAATAGCAAAATAAAAGATATATAATAGGGAATAGGGAAATAGATCTTTCTCAAAAGGGAAGAGGATCACAAGATGGGGGGGAGGGTCAGGAATAAAAACGGAATTAAGATGTTATATATGTGTACCAACTGAACACAAGGAACATAAACATTATGTACTGCAAACATGTACAAAAGAAAAAAAACAAAAGACATGTACAAAAGAAAAAAAATCCATACCAAAAAAAAAGAGTACAGTATCAATGTGCTATTTTTAAACAGTGTCTGTGCTCAATGGGAGCCAGGAGAGATCTCCCTTTCAACCCACATTTAATTGTTGGCTAAATTTTCCACATCCTGTTCTAGGCTGCTTCAACAAACATCTGTTTTGATTAAAGAGTGATCAGGAAAGTGCTCTCACATTATAGAGGAAATGGTCTTGTTTAAAATGAATTGCTGGCACTGTAAATTGTTGTTTCAGATTGAGAAACAATCACCACCATCGTGCCAGCTCCATAGACATAGGCAAGCCCAAGCTGGCCACCAATCTAAGTGACTTGGGTTCTGGGGAGAATTGCCCCAAAATGAGACCTGGTGACTTTGCAAGAGGAAAGCCTCTATTACCCAAGTGTGGCCAACAGCAGCCCGGCTAGGTATGAGAGAAGAGAAGGAAACTCATGGAGAAGTCTTACCCTGTCCCCCAGGCTGGGCCTCTCTTGATCCCAATTAATCTACATAAGACAATTCTCAGATGTGTTTCTCCCACTTTGATCTCTCTTCTTTCTCTGCTTCTTCTTCAAGTATTAAGTACTGAATGTGAGTCACTTCCAAAAATTTCAGAAATGCATCTTCCTTCCTCCTGTCCAATTTTGAACCTTATTTAATAATATGTCATCCAGGGCTGGGGATTTAGCTCAGTGGTTCTGCTGCCTGCCTGGCAAGTGCAAGGTCCTCAGTTTGATCCCCAGTACCAAAAAAAAAATAATAATAATAACAATAATATGTCATCCTGTCATATTCATTGATTATCTGATATCTACAGCCTTTATGTTAACTGCACAAAAAGCATTTATTGCGGACTTAAGGTATACACAGCACTAAGAGGCTCAATGTTATGAAGGACCAACAAGCTTAAAGAGGAGCAAGACCACCACACATGGAGGGAAAAGGAAATGTCCTCAGATTGGTAGCAAAAAAGTACTATGTGAGCTCAGAAGGGAAAAAGACAACTTACAACTGGCCCAATTGGCAAGACATGGCCCAGAACAGATCTTTGAAGAATTTTAATGGAAGATGATTTTATAGGTAACAGAGATGGCATCAGAAAAGAGGTATCCCAGAAATCAAAAACAAGACATAATCTTTGACCACCAAAAAAATTTCAATCAAACTCTTTCTGTAATGAGTTAGAGTACAGACAAATACATAAAATCAGTTGGAAAATCAATGATGACAGGTTTCACAGACTGATTAGCATTAAATAGCATCATGCATGATGAATTGAGAGAATGTTCTGCAGAGGCAGATGATGAACTGAGCATTAAAGAATGACCTCTATTGGTGTGGACAGTAGACTAAACATTTCAGGTCAATAAACTAATCCACATCACCATTATCTCTATAAGCACCCTCCTCCCATTTCTGCAAACACATTCACTCATTCATTCATCTACACTGAGCACTTACATTACCCCAGGCTGTAGAGCTACAGATGTACTTCTATAGTATTGTGAGCCTTTTCATAGCATTTACAGTATTTGGAGGACATAATATTAAATAACTGCATAAATAATTTAATTACTATTGTCATAAATATGGTGAATAAAAAGTACAGGGTGCTTTAAGAATTTGTAATTGGAATTCAGAACTTGGCTGCCTCTTTACAAGTTGTTTTTCAAATTCCAAACAATATCTTGGAGATTCCTACCATATCTCACTTTCTCCAAAGCAGATTCACAACTGTCCTTTTCTAAATGCCACAATGCCTCCCATTCACAAATTTCAACCCTTTTAATTTCTCCTCCAATCCTCTGCTCAAGGTGCCAAAAAGCAGTGAAATCAGACCAGAAGTTAAGCAAGGAAGAGAAAGGAGCAAAAGACCCCTAGGTCATCTGTCCCTGAAATAAAACCTAGTTAACAATACAGCAAGCCACTATGTTAGGAGTTCCTTCTGTTAAAGGATTTCCATTTGACAAAAGTATTTTAGATTTTTTTCATCTCTCTCTCATCCCTTTTCCCATTAGAAAGTTTTTAAACATCTAACAGTATTTTATTAAGAAATAATTTATATACACCAGCATGCACACACCTTGAGACTACAGCTCTGTGAATTTAACCAATTAATTCACATAAACATTATCCAGATAAAGACACAGCACTTTTCCAACATCTTTCCTGGGTACCATCCCCCAACAGAGGCAACTTCAAATCAGATTTCTGTCCCTATAACAAGTTTCCATATAAACAGAATCACACGATACATACTCTTTTGTGTCCGGCTCCTTCTGTTCAACAAAAATATTTTTATCTTTATCTCCTTTTGTGTATGGCAGTTTGTTGATTAATATTACATTGGATGAACATATCCTAACTTACCCTAACATACCCTGTTTATCCATGTTTATCTATTGATAGATGTTTGGGCTGTTTGCAAGGTTTAGCAGTTATACATAAAGTTGCTAAGAAATGTCTTGTACTGGCCATTAGAAGAGTTTAAAGTTAACTGTGGAATTTTTATACAGTGAATCCTCCTTTCCTATGACCCAGCTAGAAAGCAATAAACCTATTCCACTGAAGGGGGCATCAGAGGTAATAGATTCTAGTGGGAAGGTTAGGCTCAAGTTCAGTGCGCATACTGGAGATGCAAGGGTGGAGGAAAGAAGAGTACAGAAGGCTAACACAGAAAGGGTCTTCCAACCCAAGGCTCCCTCACTCAGGACCCTCTGTCCAGTGAATATTGCTTTCATTGACTTGATCTCAGCAGGGAACTAATACATGTCTTATGCTAATTTATTTAAAATGAATAGATTATCAAAGCTTGAACCTTCCTCTAGAAATACAGAGGAACACCACAATCAGCACACAATAGAATCACAGATTTACGTAAGCAATGATCCAACATGAAATAGTGATACTGACCTCTAGGAGGGGTTTAGATTCGAGGGGAGAGAACTCTCAGGATCCCATATGAGTTTTTACAAATCCTATTTTTTTTTCTCTGCTATGCTCTTCTGTCATGATGTTTCTGCCTAGGAACCAGATGACCTTAGACTGAAACCTCTCAAACTGAGCTCTTCAGCAAGAGCGCCACTTTAGTTGCAGGTGTTGGGTATTTTGCCTAAGCAGTGGGAATGCAGAACAATTGAGTGCCTTATTTAGTCAACTTTTATGTTTTCCAGAATTCCAAACACTCTTTATTACAGATGAGGAGACTAAAGTGTAGAAGAGCCAGGAGCCAAAGGTCATAGAGAAGTCAGTGGGAAGCCAGGGACCAGAAATTGGGCATATTGTCTTGAAAACCTATTCCTTTAGTGTCCCTCACTTCAAAATTAAAGGGGTACCCTCACTGTGAAGATTTGTGAGATAATGTATGTTTTTAAGTACCTGGCACATAGATCTTATGTGGGAGACCACGTATATCCCAGGAACACAGACCATTAGACTTTGGAGGGTTTTTATCTTTTTTATAATTAATTTTATTGGTACATTTTAGGTATACAATACAATGACATTCATCATTGGAGATTTGTGCCTTTAAATAATATATCTTGTTTCTTATTTTTTCCCCATTCCTTTGCCCTCCCTTCAACCCCTCCACCCCTCCCTATTTACAAAGACTTTGTTTCTGTGTTTTTTCTTTTCTCATATTAATTCCATTACTCTTTATCTTACTAAAGCCTTTAAAACAAGTTTCTACTGTTTTTCTGGAATTGTAAATGCACTGACTTTACAGATATTCAGTCATTAAACCTTCATACCGACCTTACAAGATAGGTGCTATGGTTATTGCTCATATTTGAAGAAACTGGCAATGGGAGGTTCAGTAACTTAAGCAAGTTACACAGCCATCAGAATTGGACTACTATATCTACTAGCTTGTTTTGTGTCATTTTTAGATTAAACAATGTGAAAATGGGACCTCCACAAAATAGTGACTGTATTTATCTGAAGCTGAGGTCTCAAAAATCCAGTACACGGCTAAGAGGAGGAAAGGAGGGAAATAGTACACAAACTTTCCAGGATCCTGAAAAGCTAGAGGTGGATATATTGTTCACTGAAGACCTCAGGGATAGGGGTTGATTTTGTTGCTGCTGAGGTTGACCCATGAATCACAAGGTCCCCAATACAACAAACAGCTTCTGCTTGGAGCATAGCTTATTTGCAGCAAGTTTTCCCTGGGGAGCAGTTCAGGCTCACTCTCTCTGCCCCCTGACTACCCAGGGTGCTTTCTGCTATGGCCCTCCATGGTGTGCTAAGCTTCCTGTTTCCAGGGTTCAGGAGTATAAAGCCTTCTCCTTTCATGACAGTCATTTCTATGACTGTGGGTCTTTGAGTACCTCATTAAAACAAATCCTATCAACATAGTGAAAATGGCTATACTTCTAAAACTGCTATATAGATTCAATGCAATCCCAATTGAAATCCCAGCAATAAACTTCACAGACCTGGAGAAAACAATCCAAAAATTCATTTGGAACAAGAAGAGACCCAGAACAGCAAAAGCAATTCTAGGTAACAGAGACATGGCAGGGGTATCACAATTTCCAACTTGTAACTATACTACAAAGCTACTGTGATAAAAACAGCATGGTACTGGCAAAGAAATAGACCTGAGGACCAGTGGAACAGATTAGAAGATGCAGAAACAGCTCCAGACACACTCATCCACCTCATCTTTGACAAAGGAGCCAAACACCATCACTGGAGGAAAGATAGCCTCATTAATAAATGGTGCTGGAAAAACTGAGCTTCAACTTGCCAAAGATGAAAATTAGACCTATATCTCTCACCATGAACTCAACTAAAATTGAAATGGATTAAAGATCTAAATATTAAAATAGAAATACTGAACCAGCTAGAACAGAGTTTAGGTGAACTCTTAAAGACATTGGTGTAGGAAAAGATTTTATGAACAAAACCTCAGTTGCCCGTGAACTAGCACAAACAATCAACAAGTGGGATCTCTTCTTATTAAAAGGCTTCTGCACAACAAGAGAAACCACCAACAGTGTGAAGAGACAACCCACAATCTGGGAAAAAATTTTCACCTGCTGTTCCTCAGACAAAGGTCAACCATCTAGAATCTATAAAGAACTTAAAAAGATCAGACCTCCCAAATTTAAAGACCCAATCCGAAAATGGGCATCTGAAATGAACAGACATTTCTCACACAAAGAAATAGAAATAGCAAATAAACATATGTAAAAATGTTCAACATCAGTGGTCATTCGAGAGATGCAAATGAAAACAATGCTGAGTTTCCACCTCACCCCAGAAAGAATGGCTGCTATCAAGAAATCAACCAATAACAAATGCTGGTAGGGCTGTGGGGAAAGAGGAACCCTGCTCCACTGCTGGTGGGAGTGTAGACTGGTGCAAGCACTGTGGAAATCAGTATGGAGATACCTCAAAGAACTAGGACTGGAAGACCCATTTGACCCAGCTATTCCCCTGCTGGGTATCTTCCCCAAAGAATTAAAAGAATCATACCACAGTGATATATGTGTACCCATGTTCATAGCAGCACAATTTGTAATAGCTAAAACTTGGAAGCAGCCCAACTGCCCATCAACTGGAGACCGGATAAATAAAATGTGGTTTTTTTCTAAAATGGAGTACTGCTCAGCCATAATAAATGAGAAATTAGAGACATTTATAGCTAAATGGATGCACATTGAGGGGATACTCTTAAGCAAAATAAATAAGACACACATGTAAATACTGAATAGTTTCTCTAGTGTGAGAAACTGAAAGTGTAAATAAGGACTAAAAGTTGTAATAGGTAATGTGAAATAGGAAGAAAAGGGGCAAAGGGGAAGGGGAAGTGGGAGGGGTAGGGGAAAGGAAAGAAGGGAATCGAATTAATATGAGAAAATGAAAAAATGGAAACAAAGTCTTTGTAAATAGGGAGGGATGGAGGTGTTGAAGTGAGATCAGGGGAAGAGGGAAAAATAAGAACTAAGATACATCATGTTCAGGTACAAACACCCAATGATAAATGTAAATGTATTGTATACCTAAAATGTACCAATTAACATATAAATTTTTTTAAAAAGAACCAAGAGAGATTATGTAAAGGTTCAAATTTCCAATGATGAATGTCATTATATTGTATACCTAAAATGTACCAATAAAATTAATTTTTAAAAAGAAGAAGAGAAAAAAAAAAAGAAGAAGAAAAAAAGAAAGATGTCTCCCACTTTTATGAGTTTTACTTCCTAGAGCCCTACCAGGTCTCACAGTGACAATTAAGAGAAAAATCCCTCTTGGTTCCACTGAAAGAACAGAGAGGAACCTTCTGAGCCATGCCAGTCTTCTGATCCTAAAAGGCTGGCCTCAGAAGGACTTAACTTTACCAGATCCTAGCCTCCTCAGGTTTTATCAGAATCTAACAGGCCTTAAGGAAGAGAAATGCCCAACTCTAGCCCCCTCTAGCTATCCTGTCCCACCTAACAAAGAGGTATTGAGAAGCAATGCGACGTTTACAGTCCGGCAACATGGGCTCACTAAAAGACTGAGCCCCAACCACAGGACTGTAAAATGTTTCCTCTTTCCACATCTTACCACTACATCAATAAAAGTTTATTTACAGCAGTTCCTTTTATCCAGTACATCATGTCCAGCTATCAAGAAAAACTTATAAAGCATACTAAAAGTTAAAAATCACAATTTGAAGAGCAAAACAAGCTCAGACTCAGGGCAGGAAATTGGAATTATCAGACTAGGGAATTTAAAACAATCATGATTAATATGTTAAGGGCTCTCGCTAGGGATTTAGCACAGTGGCACCATGCCTGCCTGGCAAGTGCAAGGTCCTGAGTTCAATTCCTGGTACCAAAAAGAAATGTTAAGGGCTCAAATGGTTCTCTAATCTAATGGAAAACATGGAAAAACAGATGTACAGTATAAGCAGAGAGATGGAAATTTTAATACAGAACCCAAAAGAAATACTAGAAATCAAAAATACTAACAGAAATGAAGAATGCCATTGGTAATTTATTAGTATCCTGAATATATCAGAGGAAAGAATCTGAGCTTGATGATATATCAGTAAAAACCTCCAAAACTGAAAAGCAAACAAGAAAAAAATCAAATAAAAACAGAACAGAAGATAAAACATAATATATTGGGATTATCAAAAGGAAAAGGCAGAAAGGAATGAAAGAAGTATTCAAAATAATAATGACCAAGAATTTCCCTCCAGTTGATATCAGACATCAAACCACAGATCCAGGAAGCTTGGAGAACACCAAGCAAGATAAATGCCCCCCAAATCTCTATCTTAGGCATACTATATTCAAATGACAGAAAATCAAAAATAAGGAAAACATCCTGAAAGAAGGCAGAGAAAAAAAATACTTTTTTCAGTGGAGGAGTGAAGATAAGCATTACATTCAACTTCTCAGAAGCCATCCATGCAAGCAAGAAGAGAGTGGAAGGAAATACCAAAAGTACTGAGATAAAAATATTACCGACTTAGAATTCTGCCTCCTATGAAATGATTCTGCAAAATCAGAGGAAAAAATAAGACATTCTCAGACAAACAAAAATTAAGGAAAATTGTTGCCAATAGACCCGCCTTGTAGAAAATATTAAAGGAAGTTCTTTAAAGATAAGGAAAATATAATAGGTAAGAAACTCAGATCTGTATAAAGAAAAGAGGAACACTAGAAAAGAAGTGAATGTTTGAAAAAGAAAGACTTTTATTTTCTTATCTTTAATTGATTTAACAAATAATGGTTCTTTAACAAAATGAAAATAGCAATAATTATTCAATTTTTATACTTCTGTGTATATTGGGGGGGGGGAGTTCATAGATGTTTATGTATAAGTGAAAGGAGAAACAATGATGAGACATGGGACCAGAGGGAGGAAGTGGAAGGCTCACAGTATAATAAAGAACTCATACTGCCTACACATGAAGAAGCTGTTTAGTGCTATTTGAAAGTTGGGTTACTTGTAAATATATATTGCAAACTCGGGCCAACCACTAACAAAAGTAAAATAGATAGATAAATAAATAAATAAATAAATAAATAAATAAATGTAACTGATACACTAAAAAAAGGATAGAAAATAGCATCAGATTAAATACTCAAAACACAAAAGAAAGAAAAACAGAAAAGACAAAAACAGGAACAAAGAATAAGAAAAAATAGAAAATAGTAAGAGTAGTAAAAATAGTAAGAAAATAATAAGAAATGAAATAGAAATAAGAAAACCTGGATATCAATCTAGCTGTATCTGTAATCATTTTGAGTATCAATGGTCTAATGCACTAATTAAAAGACTGACATTGCCAAAATAGACATAAAACAAAATTAGAAAATGATTTTAAAAGCCGGACATGGGGCCATGTGCCTGTAATCCCATCACTAGGGAGACTGAGACAGGAGGATCACTGTGAGTTCGAGGCCAGCCTGGACTATAAAATGAGTTCAGGGCCAGCCTGGACTACAAAATGAGTTCAAGGCCAGCCTGAGCTACATGGTGAGACCTTGTTTCAAAAAAAAAAAAAAAAAAAAGATTTAAAAATTGTAAAAATAATGAAGCTCACATGTGGACAGCAAGATTGTGCTGGGCAGCACAGAGCACAGAACCCCGATGCGGATTTCACAATCTATCCCTAAGTTTCCATGTCTCTGTCTTGCAGGGTCTAAGCCTGCACTGTCCTATAAAATAGCCACTAGCCACAGTGACTATCTTGATTTAATTTCAGGTAAGTGAAGTGAAATAAAAATGCCAGTTCCTTGGCTATACTAGTCACATTTCAAGTGTTCAGTGGCCAGCGTGGCTGGTGGCTGTCACTTTGGGCAGCACAGACATGGGCCATTTCTGTCAGGACAGAAAAGTCTAGTGGCATCAGTGTCTAACTTGTATGTATTTAGTACACAGGGAATTCTGTGCAGGATATTGATAATAGAAGAGCTAAAAGCAAATGGGCCAGTGAAGCACTCAGATTCTGGAAAAAGCAGGAAGCCAGTCTCTCTCCTAGGAGAGCAGGAATCTTGATCTCTTGAGAAGGTGATAATTGTGCCCTAGGGCTGAGGTGATCTGGCCCTGGCTGAAAAAAAAAGGGAAACCTGTGTGACAGCACCTGAAGCCATGCAGAGCACATGGCAACTGCTGGAGATGCCATTCCAGGCATGTAGAGGAGAGAGAACTTTGCCTGCTTTCTTCTCCCATACCACTGCATTCCCATCTCCCAAGGAACCTCCCTTGAGCCCCACCCAGCAGGCAGGTGCCTGCAAGGGAAAGGTACAAGTGTACAGCAGCAGGACACCTGGAGCTGAGGCAGAGCCTAGTCTAGTGGCAGAGCTGCAGGCACTGTGGCCAAAGCAAAGACCTCAACATCAGTACAGAGAACAGGCGGTGCAGGCCCTTGGGCAGGGTCCTACAGAATTTGAGCTTTATCCAGAAGATTCTGGACAGGTATTGGTGGATTCTAGGAGGAGAATGTCATGATCAGATTTGTGTTTTGGAAAGAGCATTAGGTTCTAATATGTTAGTCATCTTTCCATCACTGTGACAAAATACCTGAGATAATCAACTTAAAAGGAAGGAAGTTTTATTTTGGCTCACAGTTTCCGAGGATCAGCCCATGTGAGCTTGGCTCTGGTGCCTTTGGACCTGTTGCAGGGCAATTTATCATACCAGGGACATTGTGGTGGAGGGAGCCCATTCAACTCATAGTGGCTCAGAAGAAAAGAAAGACCGGAAAGGGCCCGGATCCTAATATGCCCTCAAGGCCACACCTGAGTGACCTAACTTCCTTCCACTAAGCCCCACTCTTAAAAGTTCTATCACTTTCTGCTAGCATCACAAACTGGCGTTCAAGCTTTTAACTTGTGGGTCTTTCATATCCAAACTATAGCAACTGGTGATTCTCGAAGTGTGGTCCTTGGACCAGGGCATCACCTGGGAACTTGCTGGAAATGCAGCTTCTCAGGCTCCGCTCAGGCTTCATGAGTCAGAAAGTCCCAAAAATCTGTATATGCAAAGCCCTCCAGGTGACTTTGACTCACATCAGAATTTGAGCATCTCTCAGCTGGCCAGAGGTGGATGGACAGATGGGACCACAGGACAGACGATGGTGACTTGGTCCTGCCTGGTGGGCAAAGAGGGCCAGAGGTACCACTTGTCACCTGGCACATAGCACAAGGCATAGAGCAAAGCTCTCCAATGCCAACTGCATATGCAAAACTTTCTAGGAACCAAGTTAGGAAAAGTAATTATAAACAAGTAAAATTAATTTCACAGTACGTATTATCTAAGACATCGTTCCAATGTATAGTCAATATCGAACCAAGTATGAATGAGATATCTGACATCCTTCTCCCGCCACCCCAGGACCAGCGTGCAGATGTTGTGCAAAGCACCTCAATCCAGACTTGCCCTGTTTCCAGGACTCAGAAGCCCCCTGGGGCTGATGACCCATTTATTGGGTAGGGCAGGTTTAGCAGAGAGCAAATGTTTATTTGGGCTATCCTGAAGGAAGACAAGCATTCTTTCCCATGCAACAGACAACCAAGGACTTGTTGTGGGGATTGGGGTGGTGACGGCCATTGTTCTGTGGAGAAAAAAATGGCGGGGTGAGTGGAAGAGTGAGAAAGCCAACAGGTTGGGCAGAGAGAAGTGCCTGAGAACAGTTTACCCGGAAATCTGGGAGAGGATGGGCACAAGATCGTGCCAGGCAGAGAGGTGAGTGTGGCTATGAAGGGAAGAGGGCAATGGAGTGTGAACACCCATGCCCACTACCCTTTGCTCTGGTGAAGCCTACCCTCTCTACAGCTCCGTGAATCCCTCTGAGGATCCCCCTGGGCCTATACTTTTATGTGTAGTTAAGAAAGAATATAATGCTTTGGCTCTCTTGGCGCTGCCCAGCTGGCGATGGAGCAGCAGGCGGAGGACCCGCCAGGCGCGGCGTCCTCGGACCCCGGAGGGGCAAGCGGGCTGGCGCCCGGGAAGCACGCAGCGAGGACCGCATGGCGCTGCTGCTCAGGCTGAGAGCACAAACAAAACAACAGCTCTTAGAATATAAGTCAATGATTGATGCAAATGAAGAAAAAACTGCAGAACAAATCATACAAGAAAAACAAATTGAAGCTAAAGTTGAAGACCTGCAAAATAAAATTGAAAAGGTAAAAATTGCCTTGGAAATGAAAAGTTTTGCATTGAGCAGGATGCAACTTTCAGCTGCACTTAAAAACGACCTGGAAAAAAAATTAACACTGGGAACAGTGTGCTCATGGATACCATGAAAGAAGTATTAAAGCTAAATAAATCAGTAGTGAAATTACAGCAGAAATCTTGGGAATTAGAAGAAAAACTACTTAATGTTGGAAAGAAGAGATTTCAATCAAAACAAGCTTCAGAAAGTAAGCTTTTAGGAATACAAACTGAGAAGAAAAAACAGAAAGAGGAGTTGGCCAGAATGGAAAATTCGGACAAGATAAAGACCATGCAACAAAGCCTACAGAGGGAGATACAGATTGCTGCAGTTATTCAACATGTGCTCCAGAACCTCATTTTGGGGAGTAAAGTGAACTGGGCAGCGGATCCAGCCCTCATGGAAACTGTTCTAGAGTTTAAAAAGGATCTCACCATGATCTAATAAGAATTCTGTTTTGGGCTAGGCGTGGTGGAGCACACCTGTGATCCTAGCACTTGGTAGGCTGAGGGAGGAGGATCACTGCAAGTTCAAGGCCAGCAGAGAACTGTGTTTTGCATTTTTGGATTTTTGTCTTTGATATGTCATTAAATAGCTAGTTTCAAGTGAAATGAATTTCCAGTGTTTTTGAAACTATCCTAATGCTGTAATTTTTTTTTAGCTTAACATTATAGCATAGAATCACTTATTTTAAATAATAGTAAAGTGACTACTCAAAAAGGGGGGAAAATCTTAGTCATAGAAAAAAGACATCTGGTCCAACCTGTGATGAATATGGACATTTTTTTGGATGTTCCTGGCAGTCCCAGCTTTTATTTGTAATACTTATGTGCATTTATGCATTGGTCAATCAAAATACAGAGAAGTATCCAAACTGGGAAAAAAAAAAAAAGAATATAACGCTTTGGTGGGGCCACTTATTGTGTGATCTTCGGCAAGTTACTTCTCTGTCCCTGTGTTCCTTTTCTATAAAGTGGAGTTAATGGTAATACCTCCCTTCCCCAGCACCACCAAATATAAATAAATAAAATAAGGTGATGCTTTCCTCTGAGAGGCATGAAAAAGATGAAATAGAATTATGGAAACAAAATGCTTCACATAGGACCAAGCCACAAGGAAAACATTTTTTAAATACAGAGGTATGATTTAAAAGTACAGTGAATGTTGGTTTTGTGTGTGATTTTGTTGTTGTTGTTGTTGTTACAAAAAAAATCACCATTAATGATAAGCTACTATAATTTTTATTTTTGTTAAAATGGAAATACCTGATTCTTCAATACATCTCAAAACAGAAAAAATATCAGGAATATTGGTGTTATTGATGGAATTTTTTATCTTTGCTTTTTGTTTTTAAAAGCTAGATTCAAACGCCAAAGTGGAAGGCAGAGGTCAAGGCCAAGGGTCCTTCCTAGAAAACAAGACTCACCGCCTTCCCAGCTCAGATAGGCCTGGGCAGGTGTGAAAACAGCTGGGCGGACACGGCAGCCGGACTCCCGTGGAAAGAGTGAGGAAACCAATACCAGCAAGCGAAACCTCAGGCCAGGTCAGAGAGGGATGCCCTGCTGGGAACACAGACAGGCAGCCAAGGCCGAGCGCCATGCGTGGGAACTGGACTTCTGTGCCCTGCTCCAAGAAGTGGCTTCCCAGCTTCCTCTGTGCCCGGCCTTGGCCAGTGTCTCCTGTCTCCATTCCTCAGGGTAGACCCACACCTCAGTTTTATTTGTATTAGAGGTACACCTATATCCCATCACCCAGGCCTCAGGGCTCTACCCAATTAAAAAGAAGTTCCCATCCCCTTGCTAGGCTGGGAACACCCAGCTTCCCATCCGGCCTGAAGACACGTCCCAGTCAGCGCCATGGTATGGCTGTGTGTGATTCAACACAGTGAGGAGGTGGCTAGGATGGCCACAGTAGACCACAACCCTGCTTGGTGACTCTAGTCCTTCTTAACTCGTATGCCCACCCACAAATCTCCACGGAGACTATGAATGCCAGGCTTCCTCCATAATACCAGGTCATTCTAGAGCATGGCACAGAAGTTATGAAGCCGTCCCCTAGAAGAGGAGGGAGAGAGACAGCCTCAACTCCCCACTCTGACACACATGTAAACCATGGTGAATGCCATCCCACCTCTTCCCAGAGGCAGTAGATCAGAATCTGGTTTCCAGAATGAAGAAGTTCCCATAGGGAAGGAAGCCAAGCCATAGCACTAGGAAAACACAGTCCTCCCACAAGTCTTCCCTCAGTAGGGAGAGCCCTGGGCATTTTGATTGGTTCCCCATAGAGATACAAATAACCAAAGAAATCCAATGTCCCCAAAGCCAAGACTAGACAGAACTGAACATGACTTTATGTTAATTTACAATTTTTCTTTCATTTGACTTCAACGACTCTCTTAGCCAAACAAATCTGAAGATAAGGGAAAACTATATACCTTGGAGGACTGAGATTTCCTGTGAAATCACCTCCATTCTCTCCTGTATGTTCAGCAAAGCTTAAAAGTGTAATGAATCAAAAGAAATTCAGTGTGGCAGAATAAGCAGGTCTAACAGGTACGAGAATACATTTTCTGTTTTTTGTTTGTTCTGGTTGTTGTTGCTGTGGTGGTGGTGGTGGTGCTGCTGCTGCTGCTGCTGCAGATTGAAACCAAGGCATTCACACTTACTGCATCTTAGCCTTTTTTTTTTTTTAAGACAAGGTCTTGCTAAGTTCCCCCTATTGACTTCATACCTGGTACTGAGGCAGAAGCTGGAATTAAATCTTACTACTTCCCTCACAGAGTTGAGTGTTCACACACCAACAGAGAGAAAGCCACTCATGGAGATATGTAAAAGACACAAGAATAGAAAGCCACTGCTCAGGGGTGGCCCACAAAGGACAGACCCAGAAAAAAGATGATGCTTATGTTGTCTTCAAAATTGTGCTGCTCAAATAACAGCAACAAGAAAGGCTTTCAATTAAAAAAGAGCTGAAAGACCTGAATAGATTCTCTCAAAGAAGGCATATAAATGGCCAACAGGTACATGAAAAAATGTTTAACATCACTAATTATCAGAGAAATGTCTATTAAAACCACAGTGTGGTATTACCTCATTGCTGTCAGAATGAGTATTATCAAAAAATATAAAAGACATGTTGGTGAGGATGTGGAGAAGAGGGAATATTTGCACACTGTCAGAAGAAGTGTGAATTAGTATAGCCATTATGGAAAATAGTGTGGACAGTCCTCAAAAGATGAAAAATAAGACCAGCAATCCCACCCCACCACTGGTATATATCCAAAGGAAATTAAATCCAGTAGATCTAAGAGATATCTGCACTGCCATGTTTGTTCCAATATTAGTCACAATGGCCAAAATATGGAATCAACCTAAATGTCCATCCATCAGTGATTGATAAAGAAAATGTGGTTTATATAATGAAATACTATTCAGCCTTTTTTAAAAAGAAAAAGAAAATTCTGTCATTTTTAACAATATGGATGAACCTGGAAGGTATTATGTTAAGTGAAATAAGCCAGCCACAGAAAGACGAATAGTCACCCATCTCATTCATATATGGAATCTAAGAATGCCAAACTCGAAGAAGCAGAGAGTAGACTGGTGGTTGCCAGGGGCTGGGAAGTGGGAGAAATTGGGAAGATGTTGATCAAAGGTTACAAAATTTCAGTTAAACATTAATAGGTTCAAAAGATGTACAATGTGGTAATAATAGTCAATAATAATGCATTATATATCTGAAAAAATAAAATTGCACCGAAGTTCACAGGTGGACACAAATGGAGTCTCAACCACACGCTATGGGCCGGGAAGGTGTGCGGCAGTGGCACCTGGAGAAGGGCACAGGATGGGTAAGCAGAGCCAGGTCAGGAAAGGTCTGAGGTGGGGAGCTAAGCAGCTGTAGCAGAGTAGACTGAAATGAAGACACCCATCAAAACATCACTCTGATCAGCTAGGTGATATACTAAGGATATGAACCATGCTCGAGAAGTAGAAAAGGAGATAATTTAAGGGTTATTTAGGAATTGGAGCCAGAGCTCTTGCAGCTCCCAGAATGCAAGTGAGGAGAAGAGGAGCGCACCCTAATGGGCCACTGCATTAGATGTTCCCTCAGTTTAGGATGCCCCAACCACAGGTTCTGAGACGACCACTGGGAAGAATAACAAGAAGCACAGAAAGAGTGACACAGGTGGGAGAAAGAATGTGTGGAGGAAAGGGCGTGTGGTGAGCAGCACACCTCTCTGGGCTCCGGGGATCAGTCTCTTGGGTCCCTGTCAATACTAGAGAGAGTACAGCTCAGATCTGACCCTGGGGGTGAGTAAGCCTCGTACATAACTGCCAACTTGCATCCCTCAACAGTTAGGGTCAATCCTGAGCATGCTGAGACGAGCCAGAAAAACACAAGTGCCTGCAGTGGAAAGCCTTTGTCCTGTCTGAAACATTTATCTAAGTAGCAAGTGACCTCTGAGGTGGGTGGAGAGGGCAAGGGCACAGCATGGTCTGATCGATATCAAAGAGGTAATAGATTCAGATTGCCTAGCGAGGTAATAATAAATAACTTCTGACGTATCAGATCGATTTCACCCCTTCACACATTTTAAGTAACCTATAATATGCACTAATTAGACCACATTAAGGAAACCCCTGTACCCTACCAGCCAAGTTCTATGTGTCATCTTCTACGTATCAGGGTGTTTTCCCATGGCCACAGAGGCTCCAAGAAACACAGCCAGCATGATCAACTTAGGATAGAAGCATCAAGACCACAACCACAATACCATACATAAGTACTTATGATTAGCAAAGTGATGAAAATTTGGTGCAGGATCTGAGATGTCAGTAACACAAGAAGCTTTCAAACTATGAACTGATTCTGGGTGAATATGGACATCTCATGCCTGGAGGGAGAGAAGCCACAGATTTTTCTGATGCTCATCATTTGACGCTTTGAACTGTCAGATTGGGTCTTTGAATCAACCACACTCTGATAATTTTCTGAGGATTTTTTTTTTGCATTCCTATATATCCCAATCTTTCCATATTAAAGAAAGTGGTTGCCAAGAAACCTCAAGAGACAAGACTAACTCATGAATGCGAACAGAATTTGTAGCCCTAGAGAAACTTCCACACACTTTTAAATTTATCATGGGAAAGATCAGGCATTTCCTACCCACAGATTTGAATCTGCCTGAACCTAAAGTATTTCATTTCCATATTTAGAGCAGTAGTTGCCGTTGGTTTATAATACAAACCATCCCATGCAGCTGTGAATCAGGCATCTACTGATTACTGCTAAACTACCCAAAATTTGGGCTCAATTTCACAAGACAGAAATATAACTTTCTTTTTTCCTTTCAGTCATAAAAGATCACCCAAGGAAGTAGAATGACAAACTGTTTCCTGATGCTGTTATAGGCATATGGCTGAAACTCAACCTCACAGACATCAGTACAAAAACGTACTGAGCAACCCACAAATATCTGAGATTTCTGGCAACATTAACACCCGAGCATCAACAAGCCTTCTGCCCCTAATTATTTGAGACATCTCCTGCTTTGCTTTTATAACATCCTGAGCTATTTATCAAAGAGGTCATAACATGAGAAAGTATTCATGCCATCTTTAATAAAGAAAAAATCTGCCTGGACGAGGAGAGAAGGAAAAACATTGTTGCAATAGAGCAACAATCAAATTATGTTTATAATGGGCTTTAAATCTTTAGAAGAAAAGATCTACAGTTTAGCAGCACAAAGAAGCATTATTCCTGTTGTTATTACAAACTGCCCTCTAATCCTTCACACATATGTAATACATCTCGTCCGACGATCTCATAATCCATTATAAATAAACAAGAAGCTACACTTCATAAAATCCAGCCAAGACCACAAAAGAGATGGAACTCTCTGGTTATGAGTAAGCCAACACTTCCAGAATGGCTCACTGGCTAATGATATAAAGACTCTTGGTCTCACCAAAGTTTTGGAGAAATAATTAGTTCTTAGTATACAAAAGGTACTCAATAAATGCTTGTTGCTACAAAAATTGATAGATGATCCCTTACAGGAACATTGTATAGATTAGTAAATAAATGTATAAACGTTACCACTAAACACATAATCACTTACAAATCACATTAGCCGAGAGGCTCAGAAATCTCAGTATCCAAGCGGAGAATATTAATTACCTCCTTGCTGCTCAGTGATTGATTACTGTCTTTCCACGTTTATTTCCTCGGTAAACAGGAATTTAAGACCAGTAAAGGAGCAAAATTATCAAAAATTAAGGCAAGAAAACTTGGAAAGTTCACCATGTTCAAGTAGTGTAAAAATGACAAGTAGCTGGTAAATTTACTCACTACATTCAGCAGATGTTAGTTGAGGGTCATGGCTTTACTCAAGAAAGAAATATTTGAGTGATAGTATATTTCAGGTCTTTTGTTCAACTCTAGCTTAGAGAAGAGGAAGACCATAGGTAAGGGGTAGAAGGATAACAAGGACTCAAAGGTAAGGGGTAGAAGGATAACAAGTATAAACCAACCATGGACAGTCCTCAACTTAGGAAGTTTAGACTCATGATGGTACAAAAGTGTACTCATGCAACCACTCTTTCACTGCAGTACTTCAGTGTTTGATAAATTACATGAGCTATTCAACAATGTGTTATAAAATAGACTTCACGGTAGATGACTTTGTACAACTGTAGGCTAATGTGTTATGAGCACATTTAAGGTAGGCTGCGCTAAGCTATGATGCTCAGCAGGTTAGGATTTTCATTAGAATTATTGAGTATTGATATTTTAAGAGACTTCCCCTATGGTGACAGCAAATCTTCATGATGTCATGTGTCAAAGGATGACTCAGAGGCATGCAGTTAATTCTCCACATGCAAGATAATAAATGTGTCTATAAAGGAAATGGCCATTGGACTGTTGTCGATGAACCAAGGTAAAAGTAGGATTATTTTTAAATAAATTAAAAATAAATAAGCCTCCCACTGATGGGAGAAAAGCAAGGAGAGAAAAAAACAGAAAGAACAGTGAGTCTTATTTCACAGGTCAGTTTTATGGGAAGCAAATTACTCAGCTTGTACTTAGCAAAAAGATCTGCCTAGGTATTCTGCCCTTAAACTGGCCACCTCAGATATCAAACAAAGCAATTCCAGTTGACAGATTGTCCAGGAAACCCAGAGAGTTAGCTGTGGAGTATGCATGAGAGACTGCCCTACATTGACTGCCTGATCCTTTATCAACATCTCCCTAGCACCATTTCTTAATTCAAAATTTTTATATAGAATTTTTATATAGGAGCCTTATTTTTACCTCTATGAATGTATGGGAAGGAATTGCTATATAAAACAAGCTTCAAATCCCTAAGAACAAGAAACCCTAGTGTAGAGACTTCTTCTCAGATGTAAATTTCTCTGTTCCTCTGGGTAATAGCTGAGTGTGAACCTGGCTTTCCCACTCCTTCACCAAAAGGCAGAATGGGCAGGCCTCAGGCTCACCTGCTTTTCTGTTCTGATGGGAAAAGATCTCAGCACTGAAAACAATGGAAAAGGTGCTCCCGGAAGTGGTGTGGCCTTGTTGATGTTTCAGGAAGCACTGCTCTGCCTTTCTTGCTTCATGTTGAATTATTGTAGTTTTCTTAAAAAACACTATGATTTGTCATCCCAGTTATCGCTGAATACAGTACCTGGCACAAGATGGTAAGAAATAGTAGATTTTGCTGGAAGTGTTTTATACTTATTATTATAATAAGATACCATTTGTTGAACATTTACTATGCTCTAGACATTGGTTTGAGTGCTGTGAATATATTATCTCACGTATTCTTTACATCAACCTTAAATGATTACAAGGAGAATATTGTTATGCTCACTTTACAGATAAAGTCCAGAAGGTAAGGTATTCCTATTATTGCAAGCTCATACAATTGTTTTTTTTGGTACCGGGGATTGAACTCGGGTCCTTGCGCCTGAGAGGCAGGCGGTGAAAACACTGAGCTAAATCCCTGGCCCCACATATAATTATTTTTAACAATTTAATGATCTCTCTCTCTTTTCCAAAGGGACCAAAAAAATTTCCCTTTTCTAGACAAGATCTCCCAAGCATTTAGTCATAAACTCTTCTTAAAATACACTTCAAAATTTTTATTTCCCAATTGAGTCATAGAGCCTAGAATTAGAATTAATTGATTCCATTTTGGAGTGTTAGTCTCTTCCAAGCCATGGCTCTATTTCTGTGCATTCTACCTGCTAGACACTGGAAGTCATTCAAAGATATGACTGAAATATGATTTTTGCCCTTTGCGGTCCTCCCAAAAGGAAACCCATAAATGCCCAACACAACAATGAGACATGAATGAAATACTGAGAAGGCCAAGTGGAGAGATTAACTAACTCTGCCTGGGGCCATGAAGGAAATGACATTTAAACTGAGTTTTCAGGTGGAATAAGACTTAGCCAGTTTAGGGGGAAAGAGATAATGTTCTAATCAAAGGAAATAGAGTCATACTAATGTTGCACACTTTTCATTTCACATTATTCCTTCACTTCTGTAATACGTATTTCACAATAGGATGTGTCAGGCAGATATTGAGGGTCCAATGGTGGACAAGAGAAGTTAAGAACTTTGCAGACCCAGTATTTTAGTGAAGGATAGCATGGTGACTGGTTTCCAAAGACAGTCACCATCAACTCATCCTTTATGCACATGCTTTTCCTCATCCCCAACAGTGATATGCCCTAGCTTTGAATTTGGGCAGGGCATATGACTCCTTTGGCCAACAGAATGCCTATGAAGTTACCCTCCAGAACATCCAAACCCAGGCACTAAAAAGACCTAAAAATTCTTAATGATCTTCTTAAGGGAATTCCTCAAGTGACATTCTTAAGGGAGTTCTTCCTCCCTTTTGCAGCCCTGAGCTACCGCATATGGAGTACAAGATCCTAATCTAGACAGACCCGGTGGCAGAGTACCAAGGCCTATTTGTCCACCCCATACTACCATCTGACTACACTGGTATAAGATAATTTGTTCTAATTCCTCCATTGTTGCATAATAAACTACTTCAAAACTTGGTTCTCAAAACAATAACATTTATTTTCCTCATGCATCATGAATTTGGACAAACCTTGGCATCTCCATAAGATACTTCACATGAAGAAAACTTGACTGAAGGATAGAAGATTCACACACAAGGTAACTCAATTATACAGCTGGCAAGATAGTTCTGGCTATTGGCTAGAATCTCAGCTAGGACTGAAGCTTCATATGGCCTGGGATTCTTCAGGCATGGTGACTGGATTCCAAATGTGAGTATACCATGAAGGAACCAAAGGAAATTGTGACATCTTTTACAAACTAGCCTCAAAGTCATATACTAGGAGTTCTTCTGCCATACTGTATTAGCTGAACCATTCATAGTATTCTACACAGGATAACACTTGATCAGGGTGTGGTAAGATTCTGGAAGAGTATAAAATGGAAAAATTATTGTGGACATTTAGGTCCAGAGCTTAAGAAAGACCAATAGAAGAACTGACCTACTTACTCCTGGCCAACCCATGGAATCATGAGATACAATAAAATTAATATTGTTTTAAGCCACTGAGTTTGGAGCTACTTGCAAATATAACAAACAGACCACTAGGCAGTTGAAACATATTTTTTAAAACTTGTTTTGGGGCATGAAAGATCAGGTTCTGAGAAATACATTTTTATATGGTTTGAAATAGTTATAATGAAATAAAATTATGAGTGAAATAATATTTTATCTTTTTCTTATTAACTGTCTTTTATTTTGTACTTTATTTATATATTCGGTTTTATATATAAGAGAAACCATATGATATTTGAGCTTATGTGTCTGATTTACTTCACTTAACATTATGGTCTCAAGGTGTATCTATTTTTCTACAGATGACTTATTTATCCTTCTTTATGACAGAGTAGTACTCCACTGTGTGTAAAATACATTTTCTTTATCCATTCATCTGTTGATGGGCATATAGGCTGCTTCCAAGATTTAGCTATTATGAGTTGTGCTGCTATAACCACAGGTATGCCTGTATCACTGTAATATGATGTCTTCAACACTTGGGAAGATACTTAGAAGGGAAATAGCTTGTCAAATAGAATTCTTATTTTAGTTTTTTGAGAAATCTCTGCACTGATTTCCATATGCTAGTTCACATTCCCATTAGTGATGTAGACAGGTTCCTTTTTCCATGCAGACTTGCCAGCATTTGTTATTTAATTTCTTGATTATGGCCATTCTTTCTGGAGTAAGGTAGAATTTCAGTGTTGTTTTTGTTGTTGTTGTTGTTTGGTACCAGGGATCTAACTCAGGACCTTGTGCTTGCCAGGCAGGCAGCAGAACCACTGAGCGAAATCCCCAGCGCCGGTTGTTGTTCTTCTTTATAAATTCTAGATATTAGTCCTCTGTCCAAAGAATAAGTGACAGATTTTTTTCCCATTTTGTAGGTTGTCTCTTCACTATGTTGGTTGTTTCCTTTGCTAAGCAGAAGCTCTTTAATTTGATTAAGATCCCATTTGTTGATTCTTGGTGCTATTTCTTGCACAACTGAGGTCCTGTTCACAAAGTCCTTGTCTATGCCTCTGTCTTCAAGAGTTTTACCTACGTTATCTTCCAGAAGGTTAAGTGTTTCTGTTTTAACATTTAGATCTTTGATCTATTTTTATTTTGATATAGTGCACGGTGAGAGATATAAGTCTAGATTCAATCTTCCACATGTGGATAGTCAGTTTTTCCAGCTCCACTTATTAAAGAAGAAATCTTTCCTCCAGGGTATGTTTTTGGTCGCTTTATCAAAGATCAGTTAGCTCAGTGTGCTTGTAGTTGTTTCAGCATCCTGTATTCTGTTCTATTGATCCTCATATCTGTTTTTATGTCTGTACCATGCTAGTTTGCTATCACTGTAGTTGTGTAGTGTAACTTGAAGCCTAGGATTGTGATGCCTCCTGCTTTGTTCTTGTTGCCTAGGATTGCTTTTGCTAATGTGGGTCTTTTCTGGCTCCATGTAAATTTTAGGATTGTTTTCTGCAATTCTATGAGGAATGCTATTTTGATTGTGATTGGATTTAGTCTGTACATCAGTTTCAAAGTATGGCTATTTGACAATATTGATCTGCCTATCCAGGAACAGGCGACATCTTTCCATTTTTGATGTCCTCTTAAATCTCCTTTTCCATAGTACTATAGTTTTCACTTAGAGAGATCTTTCGCTTCCTTGGTTAGATTAATTCCTATATATGTAATCTTCTTGGTGCTATTGTGCATGATATTATTTTCCTAATTTCTTTCTTGATGAGTTCATTATCAGTGTACAGGAATGCTGCTGATTTTTGTGTATTGATTTTTCATCCTGCAACACTAGTAAATTTGGTTAGTAATTCTAGGAGTCTATTGGTAGAATTTTGGGGGTCTTCTATGTAGAGGATTATGTTACCTGTAAATAATGATAATTTAACTCCTTCCTTTCCTATACATATCACTTCTACTTCTCACTCTTGATTGTTTGCTCTAATGTTTCGAGTACTGCATTGAACAGGAGTGGTGATAGTGGACATCCTTCTCTTGCACCTGATTTTAAGAAGAAAAGCCTTCAGTTTTACCACTTTTGTCAGACTAAGGTAAAGTCCTTCTATACCTATTTTATTCAGAGTTTTTAACATTAAAACATGATTTGCAAAATAAGATACTGAACAGAACTAAATAATAGACAAAATAAAAGTTTTAGATAGGAAAAGAATCTGCTTGATATTCATATACAGTTTTGAAAAATAATTCAAAGATATAGCCCAGTGGAATTAAAAATAAATCCAAGAAAGAGAAACACATGGAACACTTGGAATAGGAGGATACTTGGACACAACAAAATCTACAAAACTTATGGTTGTATGTATAGGATAGTTAAAGCAACTGTTAAAATATTTCTTAAATAGCAGGGTCTTAATGTAATATATAATAACAATCTCAAATGAATTTACAGAAAAATAAAAGGGGCAGGAAGTTAAATATAAAGTTCCAAAAGATCTTGCTTTGCTCAGGTTATGGGTTATAAATATTGATTAATGATTGATGTTATACTATTAATATAAATGTTTGAAAACCATTTTATTAACAAATCAAAAATGGAAATAAGATGTTGGCTTCAGTTATCTATTTCTACTTCAGGATCTACTGCTGCAATTTAAAACAACAGGAGTAACTCTCATCTTGCATGATTTGGGGAATGTCTGGATACAACTAAGTAAGAAGTTTCCACTAACACATCCAGCAATTGATGCTGCTCCTCCTCTAGGACCTCAGTTGGATCTGTTATCTGGAACTCATGGACATGGACTTTCCACACAGCATGAGATTCCTAACAACACAGTGCTTGGGTTGGAAGGCAAGTGGGGGGCGGGGGGAAGGAGAGAGAGAGAGAGAGAGGATATGAAGATAAAGAGAAAGAGAGATAGGGATGGGAGGAGAGGCAGAGGCAGAAGCCAATGATTTTGTTAACTAGCTTCCAAGACATTCATATCACTCCTACCACATTCTAGACTTAGAAGTAAGTCATTTTGGCTGTCCCATATTCATGAGGAGGGAATAAAGACTCCACCTCTTATAAGAAAAAAGGAATTTTCAGACAAGTATCTAAATTATTTCAAATATGTTATTTCTAAGAAAAGAGCTAATGATTTTGAAAGAGAACAAAGCAAGAAAAATTTAATTGTACAGTCCAGTTAATAGTCATGAAAAGCTGGGGATTTAGCTCAGTGGTTCCACTGCCTGCCTCACAAGCGCAAGGTCCCAAGATCAATGCCCTGTACCAAAAAAAAAAAAAAAAAAGTCATGAAAAAATAAAAAAGTAGTAAAGAAATTAAAATTAAATTTTTAATATTTCAAAAATAAAAATGAATATGAATGGCTACTGTCTAGTACTAAAAGCACAGTGACTTTGAAATTAGATTGAAAACCAATAAAGCAAAGGAATACCAACTACTGTATAAATGCCTTTAGAGACACATCTAATGTTTGAAAGGAAATATGGAGTGATGAAAAAAGTGAAGCAAAATAAACATCAGACAAAAGAAAATCAAAGGCAAAAACAACTAATAAAACATCCATAAGACTCAGTAGCCTTGAATTTTTATATAAAAACATATTTCTAAAACATAAGAGCCTTGGTGGTGCATGCCTGTAATCCCAGCACTCAGGAGGCTGAGGCAGGAGGATTGTCTCAAGTTCAAAGACAGCCTGGGCTACATAGTGAGTTTGGGGCCAGCCTGGGCTACAAAGGGAGACCCTGCCCCAAAAAACCCAAAAATAAAATAAAACATATGAAATAAAAATGCTGAAAAGTCAAAAACAACTGGTATATCATAACTTTGGAAGTCTTTTACACCTCTATAATCAAAACAGACAAATCAAGCACACAATAATAACTGAATTAGTAAATCTGCTTTAATAGGCAAATATAAAGAATATATATTCTTTTTTTAAATATAAAGCTTTACAAAATTGGTCTGAAAGGAAATTTTCAGTTAAATCCAAAAACTAAATATCATCTATGTCATGTTATCTTGATGAAATACAAAAATGGCAATTAATCACAAAAAGTGACCCAACTTGAAATTTTAAAATATGCCTCTGTGCTAATTTTAAACCAAAAAGTAAGTCAAAATTGACAGTATATATTATTTTAAGTGAGGAAAACACGTACCAATTCCTACGAGATACTGTAAATGAATATTTGTATAATCTCAAACTTGATCAAGCATTGAAAGCACTTAGAAAACTTGTTAAAAACAGATTGCTGCCAGGTGTGGTGGTGCACAACTGTAATCCCAGCACTCAGGAGGCTGAGGCAGGAGGATCACGAGTTTAAGTGCAACCTGAATAACTTAGCAACTTAGTGAGTCCCTGCCTATGTCATAAATAAATAAAACTGAGGATGGAGCTCAGTGCAAAAAATTAAGAGAATCATACCACAGTGACATATGTACACCCATGTTCATAGCAGCACAGTTTGTAATAGCTAAAACATGTAAACAGCCCAATTGCCCATCAACTGGAGACTGGATAAAGAAAACGGGTTTTTTTATATAAAATGGAGTACTACTCAGCCATAAAGAATAAGAAATTAGAGGCATTTATAGCTAAATGGATGCACATCGAGGCCATACTCTTAAGTGAAATAAATAGGATACACATGTGTCCTATTTATACTAGTTTCTCTGATGTGAGAAACTGAAAGTGGGGCCAGGGATTTAGCTTAGTGGTTTCGTCGCCTGCTGTGCAAGTGCAAGGACCGGAGTTCAATCCCCGGTACCAAAAAAAAAAAGGAGTAGAGAAACTGAAAGTGTAAATAAGAATCAAAATATATAATAGATGATGTGAAATAGGAAGAAAAGGTGCAAATGGGAAGGGGAAGTGGGAAGGGGTAGAAGAAAAAGAAGGAAATGAAATTAATATGAGAGAATGAAAAAATGGAAACAGAGTCTTTGTAAATAGGGAGGGGTGGAGGGGTTGAAGGTATAAATCTCCAATGATGAATGTCATTATATTGTATACCTAAAATGTACCAATAAAGTTAATTTTTTTTTAAAGGCCCTGGGTTCATTCTCCAGTGCCAAAAAGAAACAGATTTCTAGGCTCCACCTTCAGTTTCTGATTTGGAAGTGCTATCTGGGGCCTGGAAATTTGCATATGGGGCAAGTTGCCAGGGGATTTTGAGGCTGCTGGACTTAGGACCACACTTGGAGAACCGCTACTTCATAGTTTCATTTCAATATCTTCTATGAAGGGGATTTCTCTGACCATTTAACCCCGCACCTGGTGCATTTCATCCATTCTATACTACATCTTATTATAAGTCGTTTATTTTGTTTATCATCATTTTTCCAAGACTACAGAAGATGATGATCATAAGGATATGACAGCGATCATAATGAACTAGCTGAATCTGTAGATAGAGTAGTTGCCAAATACAACATATCAGTAAGAAATCAAATACCATGAATAACACTGAGTCAGTCTGTGTTCCCGTGTCTATAACAAGAATTTCCTTTAATGATCCAGTGGCTTTCAAACTTGGCTGCACCCTGGCACCACCTGAGGAGTTTTAATAAGGACAGATGCTGCACCCCAAACCCAGAAAATAAAATTTAACTGGTCTGGTGTGTGGGTTGAATATTGTGGGCACTTTAAAGGTTCCCAGGTGGTTCCCATGTGTAGCCAAGATTGAGAACCACTCATCTACAATAAGGAAATCAAGTCATAAACGTCTACACATTTCCTCTACTCTTAAAGAACAATCAACTTGTCATGAGTTTGGGTACCACTTCCTGATTCTCCTAGATTTTATGGGACCTGTGTTTGTTTGTTTGTTTGTTGTTTGTTTGTTTGTTTTTGCAGAACCAGGGATCACACTTGGGACCTTGCACTTGCCAGGCAGGCACGCTGCCACTGAGCTACATCCCTGGCCCCAGCAGATACTGTCTTAATACTCCTTTCAGCCATGGTTCCATGGAATAGACACCACTCTTCATTACATTGCCTCCCTGCCCCCAACATACTTCACAGCAATTGTTAACAAACATATGCATTACAAGTGACATGCTTGGAAAGTCATTATCTGTTTCCCTGTACTGTATCTTGATATCTGAGATGTAACCACAAACTGCATCTCCTTGGCCTGAGTGAACAGAGAGATTCTGATTAATGTCCTTTCAATTCCCATATGAAACACATGCTTGTATTAGAGACAAGATGAGTGAATTGATACAGCCTTCACAGGGGGAACAGCTTTCACATTGGATGAACATGACTTATTTTTTTTGGTTCCCCCCCCCATTAACTTTAGTGGTACATTTTAGGTATAAAATACAGTTACATTCATCATTGGGATCTTGTACCATTACACAAGTATCTTGGTTCTTATTTTTTTCCC
>NW_004624741.1:7015345-7029426 GCF_000247695.1 Heterocephalus glaber | reverse complement strand
CAATATCAATGGTCTCAATTCACCAATCAAAAGAAATAGACTGGCAGAATGGGTCAAGAAGCAAGATCCAACAATATGCTGCACACAAGAAATACATTTAATTCAAAAAGAAACTCATAGACTGAAAGTTAAAGGGTGGAAAACAGTTCTCCATGTGACAGGAACCTGAAACAAAGCAGGAGTAGCTATCCTCTTTGCACATCAAGTGGATTTCAAACCAAAATCTGAAACACTTCTGGTCCCAAGAATTTCAGATAAGGGATACACAACTTGTATGTACAAATCCATTGCAAATATGTGTTTTCATTCCCCTTAAGTAAAAACTTAGGTACAGAACTGCTGGTTCTTAACAGTAATACAAAAAATTTCTGTATTGTTTTCCAAAATGGTTTTATCATTTTACATTCAAATTAGCAGTATTAGAAAGTTCTAACTGGTTCACACCTAAGCTGACGTATCTTCTTTTAAAACTTTTAACTTAATCTCCCTAATGTGTGTATAATACAATCTTGTTATTGTACTGATTAGTATTTTACTGATTCTAGTGTTAAACACCTTTCCTTGTGCTGCACTGGCTATTTATCTTCTTGTGTCTACTTTTTAATTAGGTTGTCTATTAATGAGATGTAAGAGTCCTTTATATATTCTAATCATAGGTTATATGTATTATAAATATGGTCTGGTTGGGGGCCAGGGATTTAGCTCAGTGGTTCTGCTGCCTACCTCACAAGCCCAAGGTCCTGAGTTCAATCCCCAGTACCAAAAAAAAACAGATTTTTGTAATATGCTTTCTATATCCTTTTAAATTCTATAAAATTTGTGGAAAAGTCCTCTAAATATCGATATTGTAATTTTTAAATGTATAATTGATAATGTGTAATAGGAAAAAAAGGTCTAAAGGAGTAAGAGAAGTGGTAGGGGTAGGGAAAAGGAAAGAAGGGAAAAGAAAAAATAAGAGAAAAGGAAAAATATAGAAACAAAGTCTTTGTAAGTAGGGAAGGATGGGGGGTAAAGAGAGGAAAGGGGAATGGGGAAAAAATAAGAACTAAGATACGTCATGTAAAGGTACAAGATCCCAGTGATGAATGTAACTGTATTTTTTTTTTTTTTGGTACTAGGGATCGAAGTCAGGACCTTGGGCTTGCAAGGCAGGCGGCGGCATCACTGAGCTAAATCCCCTGCCCCAAATGTAACTATTTTACACCTAAAATGTACCAATAAACTTAATGGCAAGAAAGGGGAAAAAAACAAATAGCAGGAGAGCTAACTAACAAATACAAACTTTCGTTATTTTATATTACTAAAAGTGAGGCATCTCTGAAGCAAGTAATAGTGAGGACCCTGGACAGACAACTCTTTAACATGAAGATAGGAGCAAAAAGCAGCTTTTAATGATGCTGGCGGCTCAGCGACTGACTCCTATCAGTCTCAGTAGCCCCAAATAGAAGTTTGTGCTTCCTTATATGCCTCTTTTTACATCTATGAAGCATAATTCCATGGAGTTTCTCTGGGAATATAGCAAGCAGGATTTACACAAAGCAGAGCAGTCAAGAGGGGTAGAGTGAAGAGTTCTGCCAGGATTTTCTGAGTCCATTATGCTCCTTTGGTGACAGATTATAGAAGTTGTCATGACTACTCAGGTACCTTCTACAGAGACCATAGTTACCTAGTTAAGCCATAGTTGCCTAATACCACAGTTAACTCATAGTTGCCCAATTTCATATGGAGGAGTGGTCTTCTCTTTCAACTCAGGGATTACTTAATTCAGTGGCTCAATAGTATCATAACATTCAGAATCTGAGATTATCTTGGCTTTTCCCTCATAGTCACAAAAAGGCTGCTGAAGCTCTGCTAATATATTCTCACTTGGCAACATCCAAAAATGGAAATGCAACCATATTTTTTCTTTGCTGTCCTTTTGAGATCAAAGAAAACATACATGAGTACCCTACAGCCTACTTTTCTTAGGTGGCATTGACAGGAATAAGATCATACACTATTCTTAAACTAAACCACTTACTGGAAAGGAGACTGAAACTACCATGATTGTCTTATATTTACGAGATTCATCCCCAGTGGCCGGAATGGAGTGAAGCCTGTAACCACCTGATACATGCATAAAGTGTATTCTCTTAAAATGGAGGGACTAATACAAAAAATAAATAAATAAAATAAAATAAAATGGAGAGACTATAGGGGAATGATTGGGAAGACAGGTTCAAAGCATCTTAAAAGGTATCCCAAAATACAGATGCCTTTTGGGGAGAGGGAGTTCCAGTAGAGTATACAACTATCAGTGACACTAATGGTCCATAAAGCGAAGAGGGGTATTTGACCCTCCCAGTCAGAAGGGCTGCTGTCTCAGGAAGGCTTCTGGAAGCAGAGCCTGGGATGTGTCCTGCAGAAGAGCTTTCTGGGAGAGGGAGTGGAGTGAGCAGTAGGGGAGGAAAGTTTGCTAAGCTAGGAGAAGCTGGTCTCAGGGGACTTTACCTCACTCCATTGGCAGCTCTGGAACATGCTCCTGCCACAAAATTGGCTCCTTAGCTGGAGGCAATGAGACTGGCATTTTGTACCCCATTTTTGGTCTGTCATGGTCTGTGGATTGCTGGAAGGGACATAAACTCGAGGGCACAGGGACTCCCTTCACTGGGTGTTTCCAAATCCCTCTGTGTTCGGAGGTGAAGCAGTTGGAGGGTGATGGGATCATAGGGGTGGCATAGCTGGCCTGCTGTTAGGGTAAGGCCTTATAAGAGACAGTCACTGGGGTGTGGCAGGGAAGGATGCATCTCCCTCCCCAGTTCTTCCCTTCTCGCTCTGCCTCCTGGCAGTCGTGATGTGAGCAGCTTTCCTCCACAGGCCCTTCCTTCCACCATACCCCTCCTGTCTTGAAGCTGGCTGACCAGGGAATGGATCCTCTAAAAACTGTAAGCCAAAATAAAACTCTCCTCCTGTAAGTTGTGAGCATCAAGTATTTTGTTCCAGTGATGAGAAAGTGACAAAGACAATGGGGGGCAATTCTCTGGAGAAAGGAGCAGCTCTGAATCATCACAGCTGTCTCTCCAAGCATCTGGGTACATGTACACCAAGCCAGGAAAGGGGACCTGACAGGGAGATGCCAATGCCCACCATGGATGCTATCAGCAGAAACAGATCTGAGGCCTGAGAAACTCAACCCACCTCCACAATGGCACTCTCTGCAAGATGCCTGGCACATGGAGCCATTCTGGCTTCTCCCATAGCATGACAGTTACAGAAAGTGTGGTCACCCAGGCCACTGAATAAACACCTGTTCATTCTCAGGAGGAGCCAAACCTGCTCAGGTGCTCCTCTGCGGTACAGCCTAAGTTCCTGCTGCCGCAAACCACACATTCAGGCCAGCATGCTTCTGCAACTGCTCATCAGTTCTCACAGTAGGTCTGAGTAGATTCACCCTTGAGGTGGGAAAAGCAGCTGAACTTGGAGAGTCCCTTGCTTTCATCTGGTGATAAATAGCTAAAGTGAGATCAAAATGGATGGTGTGAGCCTGTGGTCCTGTCTTGGGCTTCCAGCATATCATTCAACACACATGCTTTCAACCACCCCTCCATTGCCAACATCCCGACAGAAGATGGGAAACCATGCTTCCCCTTCCAAATGTCTCTCCAGATTTCCTCTGGGCAGAAGAGAACCAAGCTACCCTAACAAGTCCTCCTTTTCCCTAGAAATGGAAAGACTTCTTGGAAGACACCACAACAATAAATAAGTCTTTCCAAATAATCTATTGTTAAAAATCATGGGTGGATGTCTCACAAGCGCAAAGTCCTGAGTTCAATCCCCAGTACAAAAAAAATGAAGAAGTACATGTCATGGGTGGAAATGCAATGTTCAGATTAATTTCCTTTTAAAATATACCTGGAGTTTGAAAATAGGAAGAAAGGAGACCCGAACAAATTAATTTTGGCATAAGTTAAAACACTTGAAAACAGCTTGACTCTTCTAGTGCCATCTACAACAGGAAATGGAGAGAATTCTAAAGCTTACCAACAATTGATACTAGAAAAGTTAGAGTTCCCAAACAAGAACGCATTTGTGTGTGTGTGTTCTTTTACTTTCACTTCCTGCATTCATGTCTTATCCCTTTTACGTGTTGGAAGCTCTTTTTCAGGAAGGTTAGATTCAGGCTCACCCTATATACCAACTCCCATTTCCATGCCTTGCACACACACAGTACTCCATCAATATTTGCAGAATTCATGAGTAAATAAAATTAGCAGAAATTTGGCTAAACCATTTTATGATCTGCTACCACCATCATTAATTGTACAACTTATCACTTACTCAACTAAGAAAAATATTGGAACAAGTCTTCTTAGCACTTTAACACCTCATGTATAAGTGACTTGCCAAAAACAAGCTAAGCTGCAAAGCCTTTAGCACCAAAAGCTGTTCCCTAATGCACTTCAGTAGCTGCAAACAATTCCCTGGTGAAGAGAAATTCATTACGTAAGGATGCCCCCTGCTGGGAAGCAGTCTTTCCCACTACCCATGAAAGATGCTGTTCATAGCCTCATCCGCACTTCACATTTCCCACCGAAAAACAAAAAAAGAAAAAAAGAAAAACTTTAAAGGCACAAAGGCAGAGTCTTGATTCCTAATACGTTCTAATGTGTTAAAACACCTATAAACACTGAGAAGCAATCTTAGAGTGCCAAACCTCTCACTTTAAACAGAATCATTTCAAACTAAAACATAAGAGAAAAGAAATCTTGATGGGTAAACTTTGATGAGAAAGGAATTCAGATCCCAGCACTCAGAGAATATTTCTTGCCTGCCCAGTTTTATTCCAGCAATGCTGTCTTTAAGACTCTGATTTGAGCATATTTGTTTGGGATCAGAAGCAGTAAGGTCAGATCCCTGGCTGAATTCCATCTATAGAAATTATATTCTAATATGTTTTCCTTACATGTCAATTGCAAAAGGAGAATTGCTCACTTCCTGGCCCAACCTGAGGTTGGTAATGCTGGAAAAAGACTGACTAAACATTGGGTTTTAAAGTCTAGAAATCTCCATATTTGTTCTCCCCTCTTCCCTGCTCTCCTCCTCTGTCTCCTTACTCTAGTTACACAGTTTATGGTCTCATAAACAAATTTTGTAGGAGGACCCTTTGGGGGAAGCTTTCTCCATCTCCCACCACTCTGTAGAGTGTCAGAAATTTTCTCTTCCTAGTAAACCTTGAGGCCAGTGGCATAAGAAGGGTTAAAAGCATCCCAACACCTGTAGCTTTAACCAGCAGTGAGGGGCTGGATCCTCAGCAATACTGGGGTGAGACATGTAGCGTGGACATGGCAGAAATAGCTAGAATGGAGAGTTGCTGATTTAGACATCAGTCCTGAGGTTTAGCAAAATTTCCATGTCCTCTTTTGTGATTCGGATTGGAGAAAAAAACTGGAGAACAGCCAGCCAGTCCTTGGGGTGGGAATAGTGCTCCTGAAACCCTTCCTCTAGGAAGAAAGAAGTGGCTCTGTGAAGCTCAGGACCTGCTTCTCTCACACCACCTGTCCCCCAGGATCCCCCTCCTGCGGATGCTCTGATGCAGCTAACCCCCTACTTCCCTTCAGCCCAGGTCTTAGAGAAAGCAGCCACAGAGTTGCTGCAGATGTCACATAGGAGGTGCTCCAGTCTGTGGCTCAGCGAAGGTGGTTTAGGTTAGTATTGCCTAAAATTGAACAGAACCTTTCTGGGGACTGGTAGAAAGGATTACCTCGGTGATATATTGTCCATCTCCAGAAAAACCCACCTGGCTGCCCCCCAAAAGGTTTCAGAGACACAGTCATCACCTGTGAGAACAGTAAAGTGAAGCCTAGCCCTCGGGCCTTTCGGGATCAGTGCTGGGTTCTGTCACTGTGCTGGAGCCCATCCACTTGGGAATCACATGAGGAGCTCTCAGATCTCTGGCATCCGAATCTCATCATCACCAGTTCCTTTTTAGTTGGTCTGGGAGTGGTCTGCCATTTGGATTTTTAGAAGCTGCCCCAGGTTGATTCTAATGACAGGCCAAGGTTGGAGAACACTGTCCCAGAGATACACTCACATGAATCAAGCCCAAGGACTTGTTCTCAGCTGACTATGAGAAACCATTGTCATGGGAGTGGAAAGGCATGAGTCTGCAGGATCATTCTATGGCCGCCTGTCAGGATGCATGTGCAGAGCCAATTCATAATCAGAAGATTGTCTATGGAGGAAGAAATAATAAGGAGAATGAGAAGAACCAATGGTATTTAGAGCCTGTCCTTGTGGAGGGAGGGTTTTGTGAACAGAACCAGAATGCTTCAAGTCAGTGGGCTGGAGCTGTGCTTCCTGTACTTCGATGGGCATCAGAATCACCTGGAGAATGGAAAAGACACACAGAGGTCCTGACTCATTGAGGTAGAAGACTGGCCTTTGTCCATCTATTAAGTTCTCCCAGACAACCCTGGTACAACCAAACTATGAGAACCACTTGGCTCACGCCATTCACATCCAGCTCCACTTTACCCATGGCTTTGCTGGTGAGCTGGAAAGTATTCATAATCTGTTACCTAAAGCTCCTCCACCCAGGACAGTCTTCAGGAGAGCACTGCCAAAATTCATCTCTTTCTTGCCTCTTTTCCTGTTCTTCATGGGACTGAGTGACTGAGGGTGCTCTTGTCATTACCCAGGCCCTAGCTGCTAAGTCAATAATTCTAGTTGCCCAATCTTGACTGTCAGGAGTTCCCACCATTGCTCCCCTATACTTTACCTCTCAAGGAAGCAATCTCAATGTCCTTATTTCCAGATTCTTAAAGGAGTGGCAACCACGTGTTGAGAGCAAAGATGGGTATGTGATTACGGTTACTGCTTCTCCCAACCTGGAAGGAACCTGAAGGCAAAGCTAGAAGGAACCAGCGGTGAGGTCACAGCAGGGAGGGGACCCAGAGAAGGGCAGAGGTCAGGCCAGGGCTGAGGGAAGCCTCAGGCTTCCCTGAAAGTCTGCTCTCCCCCTCAGGCCAGAGAAGTAATCCCTAGACATGCCAACTTGATGAAAAGCACCAGAGCATGAAACCAGCTGGAGTACATGACAAAGAGGCTGTCCTCACTTCTTTTTTAGATTTTTTTTAAATTTATTGCAATAAAGGATACATTGCCATTAACTCCCAAAAAAATGATCCCCTCCTTACTTTGAACACATTTATCCCATCATTCTTGTCTTTTTCTGAGTCAGAAAGCATCCTTACTTCTCAAAGTTAAAAAGTAAAACTTTTTAAAGAAATGAAAAGCTGAGTAATTTAACTCACCTTGCCAAGTTACTGCATTCCAAACATTTCCTCACTTCTTGGCCTCATCTGAGAGAAAGATACTTGATGTTAAATTTCATAGAGAAAATAGAAACCAGGTGGGGCCCTTGTGCTCTCTGCATAGCCCAGTTCTCCCTCCTCTTCACCCTCTCCCTGATGCGATGCACGCAGGAAGCACTTCTCTCCCTGGCTCAGACGAGACATGGCCTGGGGCCTCACTCCATCTGTCATCCTTGCTTCCTCACCACTTCATTCTTGCTCCTCCGAGAGTCTTCTACCCAACAGTGAAACGTGGCCCAGTAAAAACATGCCATGGTCCATGTCCTACCAAAGACACTCCTCCTGATTCCCTCCAGCACTCTCTCTCTCTCTCTCTCTCTCTCTCTCTCTCTCTCTCTCTCTCTCTCTCTCTCTCTCTCCTTTCACATATATGTTCTATGTATTTATAATTTTTCTATAAAATCCTCAAGAATGATCTATACTCACTGTCATGATTTCTCTACTGCCTTCTTCAGCCTGTTTTAATAAAACTTCTGTTCCCTCCTTACTCTTCTAGAGCAACTCTAGAGTCACCAAGGGCCACCATGTTGCCTGTCCAGTGGCCAACTAGTAACTCACCTTACTTGTCCCTTCCCACTGTTTGACACAGTTGCTCACCTTCTTGAAGCGCTCTTCTCCTGGCTTTGGGGTACCTGGTCTACCTCCTACTTCTCTAGCTATCATCACTTCTCCATCTCTTCTGCTAACATCCTCCTCAAGGTTCCCCAGGACCCTGACCTTAACCCTATTCTTTTGGCACTCTCCATCCCCCAGTAGGTGCTCTCACCTCTTCCTGTGATTTAAAGACCTTCTGTGGGCTAAGCATTCACACATCCCACTTCCAGACTCTGGAGATTCCAAACACTCCTTTGACATCTCAACTTAGATGTCAAATTAAATCTGTCCAAAACTGGGGACTGATATGTCCCCAGTTGACATGCCCCATGTCTATAAATGACAGCTCCATCCCCATGTGGTCCAGCCAGGGGCCTGGGGTCCATACTGCTCAGTCTATTCCTTCCCCAGTCCAGTCCCTCTCACTCCCCTGGCCTCCCCTCGGCACCCTGCCCTGTCCCAATATGCGTCAACCACATCAGGTTTCCTTCAGGCCCCTAAACATAGTACGTCCCATGCTCTTGGGGCCTTTGCTGCTCCTCAGCCTAGAATGCTCCTAAACATACCTACCGCCAAAGGAATGACTATCAATTCTCTAGTATGAAAATTACATGTCACTTCCTCAAAGAAACTTCCTCTGAACCCCTAATTAAAATAAAAGTCACCTCTGCCTCCTCAACATCCTCTGTCCACTTCCTTCAGGGTTGGGCATATATTTGTATCTGGGCGATTACCCTTAGGGTCTGCTTCCTCATTAGACTTGAAGCTTCATATAAGCAGAGAGGATGTCTGTAACTAGCATATTGTAGGTACCCATAAATATTTGGAAAAGAAATAAACAAATATGGTAGAAATATGCTTTTTTAAATGTTTGTGAGCAATAGCCCAATGTGGTGGCATGCACCCATAATCTCTGCACTCACAGAAGCTGAGGCAGGAGAACCACAAGTTTGAGCCCAACCTGGGAAACTTAGAAAACTTGATAAGACCCTGTCTCAAACAAATAAAAAAAGGCTGTGGATGTAGCTCAGCGTGAAGGACTTGGGTTTAATCACCAGTACTGAAGGAGGAAAAAAGAGAGAGAGAAGGTAACAAAGACTCAACATTTTATAAGCATGAATAATTCCACATTAAATTCCATGTCCCTAAACATACTACTAAAGTGATTATAGTATTACAATCTTGGAAGAATAGGGAAATCCCATTGTGATTTCAGAAGATGTCAACATGCACATGTTAAAAGTCTTTTCTGACTGCACTGGATGATGAAGTATAAGGGAGCAGGGAGCTGAGGAGGGGTAATAATAGCTTTGGGGCTCTGATTCTGACTTCAATGTCCCCAAACCCCTTCATTTCTTTGCTGGTACCTGTTAGCAGATTTCCCTGATTACCAACAAACCTGCTTGTTTTTATTTTTCTTGCTAAGAGCAGGATCTAAGGCTTTTGTTTCTATTTTCTATCCTTGAGGGGTCATGGCACTTCTCTAAGCCCACAGTTCAAATCATTACAGTGCATTGTCCTGCCACAGGGCTGCTCGCCCTCAAGGAACTTAGCCTGGCTTGCAATAAGCAATACACACCCAAGCTACAGAGCAGGCCAGCACTAAAAGGTTGATGGGGATCGTCTCCAGAGAAGTGTGTGAGACCTCAGGAAACTACCGTTTACATGTTTTAATGTTTCCAAGAAGGATGCATTATCCATAAAATCAACATAAGCAAAGCAATTTTCAACAGAAGATACAGCATATACACAGGAAATCATTAAATTCCAAAAAAGGTGGTATTTGATTGGTCACCACAATGGTCTAGCAAACATTTTGGCACATTTATAGGGACAGTGGGGAATGAACAGCTGAATGACTGAAATTTGAGCTTTCTTGTTCTCATCCTTTTCCAGAACATGGCCCTAAAGAGAAGCACCAAGAGCTCAATACGGGGTTCTGCAGACTCATATATTTACTAACTTTTTTTATTTTTCTTTTTGGTACCAAGGATCAAACTTGGGACCTTGTGCTTTCAAGGCAGGCGGCGGCACCACTGAGCTAAATCCCCAGCCTCAGACTCATATATTTAGATGCTAAAAGTGGCTGTCAGGATTACGGGTTGTTTAATGGCTCAATGGGCACAACAGATACCAAAGGAACCTCAAGATGGACAAGGTTTGGGGGAATCTAACTTGTGTCCTGAGGTGCCTCATTGTTCCTTAGTAGATCATGGTCTAAGGGCCACACAGCCTAAGAATTTTTGTCATCTATTTGTTAAAACACATGGATAGGTGGCCCCGTGGAAGCCACCAGCCTGCACCCCGCTGGACCCCAGCCCCACGGACGCCGCGACCCACTGGACCACACCGCGCCCTGCCAGACCACATGGGGTGGATGCTGCGCAGCATCTGAATCCACACAACAGAGGCACCAGAGGGAACATAAAGGCCATGGTTATGAGCCCCAGAAGATAGAGCAGAAGTGAACAACAGAGAGGGCCTCTCTGACACTCCTCAATTAAAATTGAACCCCAGGGCCAGGGATTTAGCTCAGTGGTTTCTCCGCCTGCTGTGCAAGCTCAAGGACCTGAGTTTGATCCCTGGTACCAAAAAAAAAAAAATTGAACCCCACTGGGAAAGTGAAGAAAACTTTTCAATAAAAGCACACTGGATCATGGTGGTTGGTAAGTTGGTGGGATCAACACCTCCCATAGAAACCCCAACTCACTTAGGGGGGAAGACAGCTGGAACCTGTGATAGAACCCTGCAGAGTTTAATCCTGTAGGGGGTGAGGGACCTCAACCTGGACCTTGCAGCCAGAAATCAGTCTGAATCTCAGTAGACTACAGCTGGCTTGCTGAGACTAATTGACTTAGACCCACACACTGCTGCCCACATTGTCTACCAGAAAAGCAGAGATATATCCTGAGGGAGACCTTTTTTTGTTTGTTTTGTTTTATATATATACATTTTTCTTTCTTGCTTTCTTTTTTCTTTTCTTTTTCTCTCTCTCTATCCCTTCTGGCTCTATATTTCTCTCCCTCTTTGTTCCTAGTCCTGTCCCATTCTCTCTCCCTCTCTCTGTCCTCTCAACTGGCACTCCTATAGGAAGGTGAATACAATTTCTAGCTTCCCTATTGTTGTCGGTTTGTTCTGTACTTGTCTCTGTTCTTTCACTCTGTCTTCTCCTCCTATCTTCAACAGATCCCCACAATTTGCATGATCTTCCCATGTCCTCTAGCCTCACCTCTAACCTTTCCCTCTCCCTCTATCTCTCTACCACTCCCTCCCCAACTGTTTCTAAATCCTTATCCCAAAGGGTAAATTTGCCATATTGAAGGGTTTACTTACTACAATCATATTTTGAGCTGGCCCTAGATTTTAATCTAGCTTATGTGGTTAAAGGTGACAGATTAACTGCTACCACAAATTGTCATTTTCTAAGCTGTGTTTGATGCTGATTGTGTCAATTGGGCTAAGGTGTTGTGATTGATCTAATCAGTTGTCCTCCCTGGTATACTGAAATGAGATTGCCTAAGAGTCATTAGAGATTCAAAGCCTAAAAAGTGCAGCTACCTGGAAGTTATCTCTGAGAAGCAATCACTCCATAGGGGCTCTAAACACCAGTAATAAAGATACTCAAAATAAGAAATATTGGAGTATCAGCCCAGGAATTAAAGCAAAAAACAGCACCAACAACAGAATTAAAAATGAGAAGACACCTTGGCAGGACACAAACCCAGACTTCCAGCTCACCAAAGGCAAATGCTGAGAGAAACAAGGTAGGAAAATATGTTAATCAACAACCTGGACACCCTGAACTGATAGCACAGGAAGTAACAAAACGGAGGAATGAGGCTCTAGAAAAATTCAAAACAGAAATAATTTCCCAGATAACTACAGAGATAGTGAACAGAGTGAAAGGCATGATTAGAGGCTCTAGAATAGAAACAGATTTTTTTTTAAAAAGATGATCTCAGAACCATGCTGGAAGCCATGAATGACCGGCATAAGAAAGAAATGGAAACCATGATCGCCCAACATAGGAAAGAAATGGAATCCATGAAACAGATTCAAATAGATATCCAAGAGATTAAGTACTCCATTGAAAGTATTCACAGCAGATTGGGCAAATGTGAAGATAGAATATCAGATATAGAAGACAGGATTGTGGTTAGTGACCATGAAAACAAGAGATTTCTTAAAAATTGTAAGGGACCACAAGAAATCAATCCAGCAGCTGCTAGATGATGCAAAGAAGAATAACATAAGACTGATAGGAGTACAAAAAAAGCAAGAGAAAGTACAAATGACATAAAAACACTGTTCACAGAAGTAATAGTAGAATACTTCTCAGACAGAGATAGAGGATTTGACATACAGATAAGTGAGGCATATAGAACTCCCAACTAGCCACAATCAAAAAAAGCTACACCTAGACATATAATAGTCAAGATCCCAGAAACCCAACAGAAGAACAAAATCCTACAAGCAGTTAGAGAAAAGAAACAGATCACATACAAAGGAAACCCATCAGAATCACTTCTCAACACAAACCCTCAAGTTAAGGAGAGACTGGAGTGAAGTATTTCAAGCTCTAAAAGAAAATAACTTCCAACCTAGACTGTTATATCCTGCAAAATTATCTTTTAAAATTGATGGGGAAATTAGATACTTCCACAACAAAGAACACCTGAGAAATTTAATGAACATCAAACCAGCACTCCAAACAATTCTAAACAATATCCTAGAAAAAGACAACGAAGGTCACAACTCCATGAGGCCCAACAGAGCAAAGCCACCAGGCAAGGCAAGAAACTAAAGGGAAAGGGGGAAAAATAAAAAATGAAAGAGCCAATAACAGTAAAACATCATGTCAAGGATGAGTCTATATTTATCAATTATAATCATCAATGTTAATGGCCTCAATTCACCAATCAAAGGAAATAGATTGGCAGAATGGGTCAAGAAGCAAAATCCAACAATATGCTATATACAAGAAACACACCTAATTCAAAAAGACATTCATAGACTGAAAGTAAAAGGATGGAAAACAGTTCTCCATGAGACAGGAACCTGGAAAAAAGCAGGGGTAGCAATCTTATTTGCAGACAAATTAGATTTCAAACCAAAACTAATTAAGAGAGACAAAGATGGTCACTACATCCTTGTGAAGGGAACAATCCAAGAGGAAGAGATGACAATCATAAATATATATGCACCAAATATGAATGCCCTCAACTATACAAAACAAATATTAATGAACATGAAAAACCAAATAAGTACTAATACAATTGTAGTGTGGGACCTCAATACCCCACTGTCAGAAATAGACAGATCATCTAGACAAAAAATGAACAATGAAATCCTAGAACTGAACCAAGCTTTGGAACAAATGGACTTAATAGATGTCTACAGAGTGCTCCACTCCACAGAATCAGAATATACATTCTTTTCAGTTGCACATGAGTCATTCTCCAAAATAGACCACATGCTACCTCATAGGACATGTTTAAGTAAATGCAAAAGAATTGAAGTTATCCCCTGTATATTATCAGACCACAGTGCATTAAAATTGGAGATCCAGAGCATAAGAAACTGTAAAACCCCCACAAACACATGGAAATTGAATAACACTTTCCTGAACAATGAATGGGTCATAGAGGAAATTAAAGAAGAAATTAGACAGTTTCTATAAATAAATGATAATCCCAGTACAACAGACAGGAATCTATGGAACACAATGAAATCAGTTCTACAAGGGAAATTCATAGCAGTGAATGCCCATATTAGGAAAACAGAGAGAGCTCATATAAACAACCTAATGCTGAACCTCAAGCTCCTAGAAAAAGAAGAGCATGACAAACCCAAAGCACATTCAAGAGAGGAAATTATAAAGATGAGAGCAGAAATCAATTCAATGGAGACTAAGAGAATGATACGAAAAAAAATGAATCAAAGAGTTGTTTTTTGAAAGAATAAATAAAATCGATAAACCCTTAGCGAACCTTATCAAAAAAAGGAAAGAAAAGGCTCGAATTCATGCAATTAAGAATGAAAAAGGAGGGCTGGGGATTTAGCTCAGTGGTTCTGGCGCCTGCCTAGCAAGGGCAAGGTCCCAAGTTCAATCCCCAGTACCAAAAAAAAAAAAAA
>NW_004624741.1:7000126-7011927 GCF_000247695.1 Heterocephalus glaber | reverse complement strand
TCCCCTGCTGGGTATCTTCCCAAAAGAATTAAAAGAATCATACCACAGCGATATATGTGCACCCATGTTTATAGTGGCACAGTTTGTAATAGCTGAAGCTTGGAAACAGCCCAAGTACCCATCAATTGGAAACTGGATAAAGAAGATGTGGTTTTTTTATAAAATGGAGCACTACTCAGCCATAAAGAATGAGAAACTAGAGACATTTATAGCTAATTGGATGCATATTAAGGCCATACTCTTAAGTGAAATAAATAGGACACACTTGTGTAAATACTGAACAGTTTCTCTGGTGTGAGAAATCGAAGGTGTGAATAAGGATTAAAATGATTAAAATGAATAATTGATAATGTGAAATAGGAAGAAAAGGTCCAAAGGGGAAGGGGAAATTGGAGGGGTAGGGGAAAGGAAAAAATGGAAACAATGTCTTTGTAAATAGGGAAGAGTGGAGGGGGTGAAGGAAGAGCAGGGGAATGGGAAAAAAAATAAGAATAAAGATATATCATGTAAAGGTACAAGGACCCAATGATAAATGCAAAAGTACTGTATACCTAAAGCATACCAATAAAAGAATTTAAGGGGGAAAAAAAACATGGATAGGTGTAGTGGATTTAACTTGACCCAAGAATTAATTCTACTTGGCAGAAGATTCTCAAATCATTTTCATTCTTGTTTTGGAAATAACTTAACAAGAGACAGAGAAAATGAGGCACTGTTTGCCTAGACAGCAATATAAAGGATTCTCTAAAGGATACAGAAATGAGGATCTGAGCTTTAAAATCCCGGAAAAAACAAGATTGGCTCCCATGAGCATGAACTGCATGAGGTCAAGTCACCTCCTAGAGGAAAAATGAGGATGCTGAGGCTGATGGGCAGAACCTCAGAAAGACAATAGAGAAGGGATTTTTAAAGCATGAGCCCACAAGGACGAAGGCAACAGAAGAGACCACAGCACAACACTTAGCAGTTTAAATTCTAAAGGAGATGAAGCTAAAAGAACCCTGCACAGCTGAAGGTGGGTTGCATGCAGAAAACGACACTGTTGAGTGAGAGTTAAGTCAACAGAGACAGAAATAAGAATCCTAGCTCTCTCCCCCTTCTCACCAATAGGGCTTCTTATCAACTGCAGACTGGATAAAGAAAATGTGGTGTTTTTTTATAAAATGGAGTACTACTCAGCCATAAAAAATGAGAAATTAGAGACATTTATTGGTAAATTAATGCACATTGAGGCAACACTCTTAAGTGAAATAAATAGGACACACATGTATAAATACCGAATAGTTTCTCTAGTGTGAGAAACTGAAAGTGTAAATAAGGACTAAAAGGTATAATAGATGATGTGAAATAGGAAGAAAAGGGGCAAAGGGGAAGGGGAAGTGGGAGGGGTAGGGGAAAGGATATAAGGGAGTGGGATTAATATGAGAAAATGGAAAAAAGCAAACAAGGTCTCTGTGGGTGGGGAGGGATGGAGGGCTGGGGGGGCGGGGGGAGGGAATAAGAACCAATGGATTATGTTGGGGTGCAGATTTCCAGTGATGAATGTCATTATGTTGTATACCTAAAATGTACCAATAAAAGGATATATAAAGAAAAAAAAATAGAGCTTCTTAGCAATCCTGATTATACCATCTTGGGCAGCAGAATTGTGATCCCTTTACTGGAGAAACCAGATTTAAATGTATTTATTTAAAAAAATCAACACAATTGTTGGAAAATAAAGCAGCCAAGAGGAAAAGTGAAGCCAATGATGCTGAGATATGAGGGTTTCTGGTAAAATAGCCCAGACAGACCACCCCATGGAAGTCACCAGTCAAAAGTCCTTGCCATGCCTGCCTCATCCTCAACACAATCGAGAATCACTAGGCATTGGAGGGAAAATAAGTGAGTAAAAGAAACAAGAAAAGAGCAGAGGAGGAACCTTAGACAAAGGAGGATGGGAACCAGCAAAAATGGGCCTTTTATAGACAGTAAAAAATTATCATAAATTAATGAATATATTGTGACATCCACAACAGCTAAGAATGTATAAAATGGGAACTAAATAAAAGGTATCTTGGAAATTAAAACTAAACCAAAATTGTTAAACTCAATAAAATACTAGCAAAATAAAGATGAAATCTCCCAGAAAAGAATACTTGGAAAAAAATAAAAGAAAAATCCACGTATCTGTTCAGGGTAGGAAAGAAAATTATCAAGGCAATTACTCCCAGCAGTTTCCAAGTGGAAAGGCTACCTAAGTGTCCAGGACAAAAGAAGAAAAAAGTCCCACGTCAAGGTACATCACCACAGATTTTCAGAACTCTGGAGACAAACAGAGGTTTCCAGAGGGTGAGGGGGGAAAGGTTATATATGAAAAATTAGCATTAGGTTTATCAACAGCAGCAGTAAAATCCAAAAAAAAAAAAACTTAGAATTTTCCTCTCCACAATATTATACCAAGCTGTTGGTTGGTAGGCTCCCTCTAAAATGGCATCCAATAATCTCTGCCTCCTGGTATTCATGACCATGTGTAATCTGCTCCCCTTGGAATAGAGGTAGGACTGAAATGTGTCCCCACAAAACTCATATGTTGAAGCCCTAATGAGGCTATATTTGGTGTAAGAAGTAAGTGTTGGGCCAGGGATTTGGCTCAATGGCACCGCACCTGCCTCACAATCGCAAAGTCCTGAGTTCAATCCCTGGTACCAAAAAATAAAATAAAAAGAAGTAAGGAAGGTTAAATGAGGTCATAAGGGTGGGCCCCTGAACTGATGGAATTGCTGCCCTATGGGAGGAGACATCAGCCCAGTGAGCTCTCTCCCTCTCTACCATGTGAAGACACAGCATGAAAGTGGCTGTCTGCAAGCCAGGAAGAGGGCCCTCTCCAGCACCCCACCATGCTGGCACCCCCAATCCAGCCTCCAGAACTCTGAGAAAATAATCATCTGTTGTTTAACCCACCCAGCAGATGGGATTTTGTTACAGCAGCCTGAGCAGACTGTGAGGTCTATTCACTCATGTCTAGTCAGTCCAAGACAGCAGAAGTGTTGGGTTGCCACTTCTGACATTACATTTTCCTCTTCCTTGGCTTCTGTTTCTCTCTCACTTGCTCACATAATGAAAGTCACCTGCCACGTTGTTAGCAGCTCAATAGAGAGGCCCAAGTGGCAGGAATCTGAGGCCTCAATCCAGTAAATCCTGAGGAGCTGAATCCTAGAAGCCACTTCATGCATGAGCCTGGAAGCAGATTCTCCCTCGGGGAGTATGGGGGTGACACAGCCATGGCTGTCACCTGGATAGAGCCTGTGAGACCCCTGAGCCAGAGGGCACAGCCAAGCCCCCAACCCACAGAGATAATAAGATTTTTTTAATTTTTTTTAAGTTTACTAAGTTTTAGAGTAACTCGTTGTGCAGCAACAGACACCTAACACAAAGACACAACTATCAATCCAGTGTAACGTTAAAACAAAAATGATTTCAAATATTCAAGTTCTCAAAGAGTTTACCTCCTTTGCTCTACTTTTTCTTAGAAACAAGAAACAAACACATAGAATCAGGAAAACAAAGGAGCCAACATGAGAGATGAATTCGCATGAGGGGGGCTCTGGAACCTCAGCTGGGCTACAGTTCTAGAAAGCAACACGCTTGTTAGAGCCAAAGACAAAGAGCTCCAGGAAAGACAGCTTCAAGGGAAAAATGTCCTTGAGAAGTGATCAGATTGTTTAAGTAAGTGGAAGGGAGATGTACACTTCTGATGACAGATTAGGGTGCATTGATGATAGATATATGGAAAAGTAAGAGAAGAGGCAAAGAAACAAAGGACTGTTAGTGCCAAAAGAAAGAATATATAATGCAGTACTAGTATGTGGCTTGATGTATTCATTTTTAGGGGCTACTTTAACAAAGTACCACAAAGCAAGTTGTACAACAATATAAAACCGTTATTTCACTGTCCAGGAAATTAGAAGTCGAAGATCCAGGTGAAGAGCTACGAGGGAGAACCTGCTCCTTTGCTCCGCACTGATTCTTGACCACTTACTGACCATCTTAGCAGTCCTTGGCTCCAAGACCATCACCCGCACTCTGGCTTCATCTTCTCATGGTGCTTTCTCTGTGTGCACATCTACTTCTGTATTTCCCCCTTTTAAAAGGGCACAGGTCATAATGGACTTAATTTTGACCTCTATAAGGACCTGTTATGGCTTGTATCTAGATGTCCCCCACAAGCCTCATAGGTGGGGCTTTTCGGAGGTGGCTGGATCTAGGGTGTATGATTCTGAGATCAAGGATATGATGCTGGGATTGATTCATGTGAGTGCTACCTGCCCTAAGAGTGGGTATCCTGGAAGGGATATAGGGGGCAGGAGGGGTGCTGCTGTCACTTGTCACTTGCTGCTTCCTCACTATTTTGCTACTCTGCTGCCTTCTGCCAGCCATGGACTGTTTCTCCTGTGCAATGCCCCCTCTGCCCTGCCACCCTGCCTTGGAGCTGGCCCACTATGAACTGAAACCTCTACAAACTGTTAGCTGAAATAAACCTTTCCCCCTCTAACTTTGTATTTTGAGTATTTTGTCACAGCAATGAGAAAAGTAAATAAGACAAGACTCTAACTCCAAATAAGGTTTTATTTTGAGTACTGGGGGTGAGGAATTCAAGTTATGAATTTGGGGGTGGGAGGGCATAAGTCAACCCATAACTCTTGGATATTAATAACATAAATACTATTGAGCTAACAAAAAAAATCCATAGGTATTGGAGGGGTTGAGGGGATGGAAGTAAATGTGTGTTTGCATGTGTACATGTATGTAAAAAACACATGTGGGAAGGGAATGCTACCTTTAATTCTCATATACTTATATCTAACACTGAAAAAATAAACACGGAATTAGCTAAGCATGGTGGTACATGACTGTAATCCCAGTTATTTAGGAGGCTGAGGCAGGAAGACCTCACATTGAAGCTCTATCTGGGCAAGTTAGTGAATTAATGAGACCCTGCCTCAAAATAAAAAAGGACTGGGGATGCAGCTGTGTGGGAAGGCCCTGGGTTTAATCTCCAATACCATAAAAAAAAAAGCTGCATATACATGATCTTTAGAAATAAGAAGAGAAATATCATAATCTTCCCTGATTCTCTAAAATACCTAACAGCATTTAATAAATCCTATTTTGGCTGAAGGAAGCAGAATGGATTCTGCCATTGTCAGCTGCAGTGCACTGGTTGCACTGATCCAAATTAATGGCACCCATATGTCCACATCATTTACAGTAAAACGGTTAAATTCTTCCATCGAGAGGAGGAGTCTGTCTCCCCTTGTGTTGTGACTTGCTTCAGCATACGGGTACTTTCAGAGGATCAGGAGTTCATTGTTGTTGTTGTTGTTGTTATTTTGGTTTTTTTGAGACAGGCTCTCACTGTGTAGCCCAGGCTGGCCTCCACCTCACAGGGATTCTTCTGCCTCAGCCTCCTGAGTGCTGGGATTACAGGTGTACATCACCACACCCAGCTAGGAGTTCCTTCTTAAAACACATTTTAGTGTCCTTGTTGACAACAGATATTGGACTAATTAATAGCAAGGAGAAACACCATTTTTACTGAGTACCTGTTAATCATTGATAATTGTATTCCAGTTAGCAGATTGAGGACTCTCAGCTCCAAATTCACCCTTCATCACCTGCTCTGCTGAAATGGAAGTGGTCTCTGTAAACCTCTTCCCTTTGTCAGTTGTGTGATATTAAATGTTGTTCAGAGAGGGAACCAGGAGCCACCAGAAGAGGAAGGGGCTCTTCTCCTCCAGGTCTGGAGAGTTCCTCCCACCCATCTACTGGAGTGTGTCTGGCTTCTGAGATGAAGGATTCCTGCAGCACACAGCAGCCACCACCTTCCCAAACACCACCAGGGCCCCTCTTTGGACTCTGGATACCCAGAGGGTGGCTTCCAGCAGGGCCACAGGCACAGCGGCTGCCACAGTCGTGTCCTCCAACAAGGCGAGAGGAAGGACCCTTCTTGGGAGCACTCTCAGCTACTGCTCACATCTGCCACTGAGCACTCTTTAAAGCCCTGGTTACTTCCTGTTAACCAAGTCCCTGCTACTTCAACCCTATGAGAGTCACTAACTCTCCACATTAAACTTTCCGGGTTCAAATTACTGTGTCCTTTCTACCTCCCGGTTGGACTCTGGTTGATACAAGTAGTTTGGGAGTTTTTTTCCCAAGGATTTAATACTAAAGATTGGGCAAGGAAGGCTGTCATTTTAGGCTCATCTCCATAAAGATGCAACCCCACAATTCTACCTCTATGTACACACCAGCAGAAATACACACACATGCTCACCAGGACTTGCACAAAATTGCTCATTTCAGCAGTGTTTTTAGAAGCTCAGAACTGAAAATGACAGTTATGGCAAAATGGATGAATAAATTGTTGTTCAGTAACAGGATGGAATATTATACAGCAGTTATAATAAATGAACATAGTTAATCTCACAAATATGATGTTGAGAAAAAAGATGCCAGCACTGAAGAATACATATTATATGATTTCAATACATACTGAATGTTCAAGTAAAGATAGAATTAATCCACCATCTTAAATGTCAGAGGGTGATTAGCTTTGGGGAGATAGAAAATGAATAGAAGGCACTAATAATGTTCTATTTCCTAATATGGACGTTTCATTCCTTGAGCCGCTTATTTGTGATATATATACTTCTTCTTTATATATTGTACCAATAAAAAGTTAAATAAATATATAGATATATAAATACATGCATCCTTGATGGCCCCCAGTGTTTTTCTCTAAGCTTCTTTCTAGAGAATTCTTACAGAGGTGGTCGGGGGTGAGTCAGTGCCGTTCCTTGGAGAAGCAAGTACCCAGGTAGGAGCAGGCAATGGGCCACGGATGTAGCTCAGTGGTGCCGCCGCCTGCCTAGCAAGTGCAAGGTCCCAAGTTCCATCCCCGGTACCAAACAAAAGAGCAGGCAAGGGAGAGCTGCCTAGAGGAAGCCCCAGTGAACAACAAGGGAAACAGGGCAGAACACACCAAGACCCTTCCGCCTGTGATGAAGATCTGATAGCTGTGAAAGGCGACGGGAAAGAAGGATTGAGAAGGGAGAGCCTCAGACCAGAGTACAGTGCAAGGGAATGCAGGCCGGGCCCTCCAGCAGGAAAGGCCAGTCCCAGGAAGCACAGTGTGGTGCCCAGCCGGGAGCAGCCTGGTGCAGGGCAGACAGAGCTGTGGGAGTGGTGCTGTCGTCAGTCACCTCTGGTCGCTGCTGGTAGCCGGTGCAAAGCATGCTCTGGACAGCATCATACCAGCAAAAATATAATAATAACAGTAGTAATAATAATGCACTGATAAAGAGGTAGCAAAATAAGTACTATCCGCACTAAAGAACAGTAAACTCAAAAGAAACCAAGTTGTTCCTTACATGAACAGTTGTTCAAAACACCACACAGTCAAAAGTTAAAAAAAAAAAAAATAATAACAGTTGCAGAATTCCTTTTCCTCTCTAACCACAAAAAAGCTTGAGTTAATTATGAAAAGCCTTATGCCTTAGGATGAAAAATAAGAGTTCGATCTCATTAAACTTTCTACCATCTTTTTCCTGCTCTTTAGTTGTATTCTTGAATATTTTACACTTAAAGTAAATATACACACTCAAGAAAGTATGCTTTGGCTGCCGTGAGTAAACTCATGAACTGATGAGCTCATTTCTTCTTCATCCGCACCTTTCTATTCCTCTGTTTTCTGGCCCTGCTTGACTCAGGCCTTTGAAAACACATTTCAAGAGAAGTTTGTATCTTTCAGAAAAAACTGTCAGCTACTGAAGTCAATGGCCTCTCACAGCTTTGCTCTTTATCCACCGCCTGCCTTCCCCCTTTGAAATCTTACCCTTCTCCTCTATCCTTTTTTCTGCAGAAAAAAATATTCATTTTACTTTGGGATCTTGGAATCACAGAGTATTGTATTTTGTCTGGAAATAATTCTGCTGTGTATTGGTGAGCTCTTCCCCGTGGCTGTTTGTTTGATTTTTTGTGGCATAATTTCCTCTGGCTAGCTCCTTCCTCCACCTGCTCTGTCCCTGCCACACATTCCCCTCTCCTCCAACTGTGACCTGTTTCACACCTCTCACAGGTGGCTGCCTAAGGTAAGTGGCCAAAAACTAGACTCATTCACGCTCAGCATGAATCACAGATAAAAATAAAACATCCCCTGGCACCAGACCTCCCGAGTTCACATCCCGGCTCTGCCACTTGCTCACTGAACAGCTTCAGCCAAGACAGCTAACCAGCCATCACCTGAAAACCAAACCAGTGATAGCAATGACTCCAGAGTCTTGTGAGAATTAGGTGAGAAAAACTCATAAAGTGCCTAGAATCCAACCAATCAACCAGCCTCACAACCAGCCTTTAATGCTTATGGGGCTTAAATACCTTAGTTACTAGAAGTAGGGCCCTGGTAGGAAAGAAGAAATCACTTCACATTTCTTTAAAGCCAAAAGTTTATAGTCAGTCCATCTCCCTAGCAATAGGTACTGGGATCCTTTCCAGACACCTGCAAAGTGACCAAATTTTAGCTCTTTGGTTTGTGCAGACCTGGACAAAGTTAAGAGGAGCATGACTCAGCTGAGCACTGCTCACCCTGCCAAGTCAGAAGGTCACCATGACCGAATCTCAGCAGGGAACACAGTCCAGGGTGCCTTGAGTTCAATGAAATCCAAGCCATTAAAATCAAAAGCAAAGGATTGGGATTTTTAACACAACATGTTTACAACCTTCATCACTGAAGTGGATCAGCTGCTTGCAGAGACCATAAATAGTTCTGTCATTTCCCAATTTCCAGCTCTCACATTTTAAGAAGGTGGGATTTTTTAGATCAAAACAATAAAAACAGAGAGATCAGAAGATAATATATGACAACATGTCAGGCAATGATGAATTGACCTTTTACTACATTCATTCAGTCACAGCTCTCAGATGGTCTGCCTTGCAAGCTGAAATTACAAATAATTCCATCAGTGAGTCGCAAACAACCCACTTACCAAAATTGGTCAAATAAATGTGTCACTTGATGGAGGTTCCCAGGCATCTGTAAGAGTGGCAGACTTCCCAAACAACAAGCCCCCTGCACCCTTGACTGTCTCCTAGGAGGAGAAAAAGCAAACTATTAAACACTTGCTGGAGAGTCAGAGAAGCCAAAGGCTGACATAGGCTCAGCCAGGATTGAGGGAGGCCAGCGAGGCCAGCTGCAGGCTGCAGGCTCCGCACTTGGCTGCTACACACAGGGCTGCTCAGTCTCAGGGCCCACCTGTCAGACAGGCTGTGCAGGTGTCCCGGCAGCCACCCTGCTGCGCCAGCTCTGCCATTATTCCTGAAGAGAAAGCCCTGCATGAGAGGGGCTGGCACACCCATCTGCAGTTACAGACTCACTGGACTTTTAACCCACACACACCCTTGTGTGCTACTTCCTTCCATGGCCCCTGTCATGTAACTTAAAAGACAACGGCACCTTACAACGATCACAGGATTTTCCAGAACCCTGGGTCCCTGTATCCCAGACATTTATTGAGTGCCATTTATTGAGATAGTAAAGCAAGGGAAGAGGTGGAACTTGTCCTCAAAGATGTCCTTAGAGGATTCAATGTGAAGCATCTACCTTATCATGCCCACCCTTCCCCCAGGTGATACATTAAACTCTACCTGGTGAATTATCATTTTACCAAACACAATGTCAAATAAATTTGAAATCAGTCATTAACTCCCATTTTTAAACTTCACCCCAAAAAGGTATTCAGTTGAAATAAGCTATCAAATCTCTTGATCCCTTTATATATTTCTTTTCCAAAATTCCAACGACTGTCAAAAGAGAAAGCTTCTAACTCTGATTGGCCAAAACAAATATTAACATGACCCGTCTGACCAAAAGCATTCCAGAACCGAACTTGACATTTGAAATGGTCTTCCAGAGAGCTCCTTTTTTTTTTGGTACCAGGGATCGAACTCAGGACCTTGCACTTGTGAGGTAGGTGGCAGCACCACTGAGTTAAATCCCCAGCCTTTCCATAATTTTTTTTAAATCCTCCTTTTCACAGACCCTCGGGCATGTTTCATCTTTCTTTGTCTGTTAAGTTCCATTTGATCATATGGTGTGTTCATTCTTCTTCGCTTTCTCCCCTAGCATGATTCATAGTGTGTCGACTAAGGCCTGGGCTTAAGAATCAAACAGATCCAGAGTTTCTTCTCTCTTCTTTTGCATTCTTTTATTTTTAATTGACACATAATTGTGTGTTTATGGGATTCTGTGTGATAATTCCATAGAAGTATACAGTGTATAATGATCAAATCAGGTAATTAGCATTTGGACCTCTTTAATTTATCATTTCTTTATCTGGGATCCTCTCTTCTAGTTCTTTATAAAATGCATAATGCAGTGTTGTATTCTATAATGCTACTATGCTGCAGAAGGCTAGAACTTATTTTTCCTATCTGTGTTTTGCTACCCACTGTCCAACCTCTCTCTACTCCTCTTCCCCTTACACTTCCCAGTCTCTGGCAACACTTCTATGAGATCAACTTGTCTTAGACTCTTTATCTCTAAAATGGTCATAATAAGCCAGGTGTGGTGGCACATGCCTATAATCCCAGCACTCTGGGAGGCTGATGCTGGAGAAGCGAAAGTTGGAGACCAGCCTGGGCAGCTTAGTGAACCCCTATCTCAAAGTAAAAAAGGGCTGGGGCTGTAGCTCAGTGAAGGCCCTGGGTTCAATCCCCAGTACTACAGAAACATTAAAATTAAAATTATATGAGCATGATAAAGAGTGTGTGTAAAGCAGGGAGAAAGCAAGAACCATGGATCTTTGTCCAGGAAAGGCTGAGAGCTGGCAGTCCCATACCTGTGGATGTATCCTGTTGGCATCTGTGGGATCTGTTCTTCTCCCGACTCCTCCCAAGAAGTTTGCCAACAGTCTCCCCAAAATCAGAGGCCACACCTGTCTCACAACGTGTGAGGGAAAGACCCTACCTCCTCCTCCGGACTTGAAGGAAGCCTGCTGTCCACTAAGTGTCATCAGAGACAGCATCCTACAGCCCTTCTTCTGCCTGGGGTGGCTCACATGGGACAATGACACAATCTAGAAAATGAGTGAGGGGGATACAGGGTTGCCTAGTGTTCTAAATACCACTCCTCCAGGGAAGGTGGTCCAAGGAGTGGCGTGAGGCAGTAGCCTCACCAGGGAGGACCTCCAGACAAACAAAAATTACAGTGGGTTTGTTTGTTACCAACCTCTCAACTACTCCTCTTTGTTTTTAAAAGGTACTTATTTAAACTTTGAAATATAAAATATGGCCAAATGAACAAAAACATTTATTCACCTGCTAGGAGAGAAAAGGTATGGATTCTGAGCTGACTACCTTTCCATGGCTCCTTCCATTTCTAGTTGTTCTGCTTTGGAACCAGGACAAGGGACCATACACCCCTTGGGTGGTCTGGCTCCAGAGAAGCTGGCAGACAGGAGCTGATTTTTTCAGGTCAACCAGTGCCACGAGGCCAGGCATGGGGTGATGAAAGGGTGGCAAGGGTAGGAGAGACTGGTACTGCCTTCCGCTGGCATCGCACAGGGTCCAGAATGGGTCCTGCAGGAGCGAGTCCCCTGAGCCGGATCCCAGGAGTCATCCTAGTGATTCCCATCAACTTCCTTTGCAACTAAGAAGACAGCACGGGGTTCTAGATGGCCAGAGAGTGCTGGACCAGGGTGTGTGTATACTTGTGCTTGTGCTTGTGCATGAGCGTGTGTGTGTGTGTGTGTGTGTGTGTGTGA
>NW_004624741.1:6959224-6976396 GCF_000247695.1 Heterocephalus glaber | reverse complement strand
GAAGGGAAAAGAAAAAATATGAGAAAAGGAAAAAAATGGAAACAAAGTATTTGCAAATAGGGAAGGGTGGAGGGGGTGAAGGGAGGGCAGGGGAAGGGGAAAAAAATAAGAACCATGATACATCATGTAAAGGTAACAAGATCCCAATGATGAATGTAATTGCATTTTATACCTAAAATGTACCAATGAATTTAATGGGAAAAAAAGTGTGATACACGAAAAGTACTGTAATTCTTTATAAGAAAAAGGAGAGATTAAAATGAAGGTATCAAATGTAGAATTAATTTGATACATTTCTAAACAAAAATAAAATGTGTCCTTTCCCCTAGGAAAAAAATTAAAATTTGAAAATAAGTAGTCAAGAAATCTTTCCTGAAAGATTTCTCAAGAAAACAATAAAACTGTCTTTCTACTGCAAGATTAAGAAGTAAGCTAGCACTTTGGGTCTAATAAAAATCTTTCATTTGTCTCTTTAGTCATCTGTCTTATGTTTATTATTCTATTGTGAGAAATGGGGTTCATTCTATAATTTAATTTCTTTCCAAGGAAGACTTGACATAAAGTTTCATCTTTGTTTGATGAAGTATAGTAGGCTTGAACATAAACGTATACTTAAGTCCGTTTCCCTCTGAGCTGTTTAAAATGGCTTAGAATGTCCCACCGTGGCCTCTGTTCCTTAGGCAGCTTGTTTTATAGATCTTCATAACACACAGGCAAAATTGTCTCTGGGGCTTTTGCAAATTTAGGTCAGAAGTTTAAAGCTAAAATCCATTTGTGTTTAGGAGTGTTCCCTGACATCACCTCAACCTCAGAGGCTGTCCTTGTCAGGCTAGGCTAATGGCCATAGTAAATAACCCCTAAATAGCCAGGCCTAAACACATCAAAGTTTATCTCTCACTCATGAAGCTCCCAAACAAATGTTCCCCATCATTGAATCAAGGGTGGGAGTAGAAAGGACAGGCTCTTTCACTCTGCCATGTTCAATATCTGGCTTCTGAAAGTACTTTTGGTGTGGTCTCCATTCCAGCCAGCCTTCTAGAAAGTAAAAAACTGGGAGTATATAGGCGGGGATACAGTTCTGAGCATGGGCTGTATCATATTTCCCATCTTCCATTGGTCAAAACTGGGCCATATGGTCACACCCAACTGCAAAGGAGGCTGGGAAATGTAGTTTAGCTGTGTGCTCAGGGAAGGAGAAGACTGAAGAAGGCCTAATGCAGTCACTGCCATATTGACCCTGCACTCCTCACTCAAATTTGGTGAACAATTCTATTACAATCTTCTTTTTTTCCCTTTGTAGTAGGCTGTATAATGTCCCCCAAACTTCCTGTGTATACAGCACTTCAATTATTAAAAGATTCAAAAAAGATTATTAAAGGATTCGAGATGAAAATATCCTGGCTTTAGGGTGGGCCCAAATCCAGGCAGTGGTACCCTTGTACCAGGGAAAGACATGGACACAGAGGAGCTGCCACATGGAGATGGACGTGGGGGTTGTTGTGATGCTGCTACCAGCTAAGGAACTGCAGAAGCCCACTGACATCAGAAGAAGCAAGGAAGAACTCTCTGAGAGCCTTCAGAGAAAGCAAGGTCCTGCTGACACCTTGACTTCAGACCTCTGGCCTCTAGAACTGTGAGAGAATAAATTTCAGTTCTCTTGAGCCACCAGGTCTGTGGCAATCTGTTATGGCACCCCCAGGAAACAAATACAGCCTTCCTCCCCATTTCCTCCTGCACTGCACCAAGTCAGGCTGATTTTCACTGTTAAATGTGCAAAGGGGAAGGGGAAGTGGGAGGGGTAGGGGAAAAGAAAGAAGGGAATAGAATATGAGAAAAAGAAAAAATGGAAACAAAGTCTTTGTAGATAGGGAGGGATGGAGGGGTTGAAGGGAGGGCAGGGGAAGGGGGAAAAAATAAGAACCAAAAGAGTTTGTAAAAGTGCAAATTTCCAATGATGACTGTCATTACGTTGTATACCTAAAATGTACCAATAAAATTAATTTTTAAAAGATGTGTCAATAGGGCTTGGGCTGCCAATCCCGATAACCTAGATCCAATCTCCTTCCACATCAACTCCATATCTAGAAGCCGCGATCTGACTGGAGCCCTTCCCCTGCTGAAAGTGCTCAGCAGCTCCCCACTGCCACCAACAGAGGGGGACAGGCTGAGTCCCCACTCCAGCCTGCGAGCCTCCTGGACCCAGCTTCTGGCCCCTCACCAGCTCACGCCATCAAGCCGCTCACCACCCTCCAGAGCCGCTGGGCAGTGAATGTCACAGTGCCATGCTACTGCAGGCAGCTGCTCTTCCTAGGACACATCTTCTGCTGCTTGGCGCCTTCCTCCCCCTAATGTTCCTCCATCCTTCAGGACTCTGTCCAGGTCACCTCCTCAGGAAGCTGGGTCCCTTAACCCCAGTCCGACATGGGGACACTGCATTTTGTAAGAAGTATCTACTTCTGGGTCAGATGATCCCACAAAACCCTGAGTTTAATGCAATAACAATGATTGTCCCTCATTAGCTAATGTGTCAAAACTTATCCAAGGCACTTTATGCAGATGAATTTGTGTAATCTTCAAGACCTTCCTGTGATACCTAATCATTCCTGTTTTACAGAAGAGGAAAATGAAGTGAGAGAGAAGAAGTAACTTGATTAGAAACCCTCAGCTTAGACAGAGGCAAAATTCAAATCCAAATCCATACTGAGATTTTTATTCTGTTCACTCCACTTGTTTTTGTTGCTGTTTTCAAAAAGTCCTGATAGGCCGGATATGGTGGCGCACCCCTGTAATCCCAGCACCCAGGAGGCTGAGGCAGGAGGATTGCTGAGAGGCCAGCCTGAACTATATAGCAAGACCCTGTCTCAAAAAAACAAAAATAAAAACAAAAGTCCTGATAGTGGGAAGACACCAGGGAAACAGAATAAATGCACTTTTAAAATGTACTGTTCCAGGAAAAGAGAGAGAAAGAGAGACTTGGGTCAAAAGGAAGGAAATTCAAGCAAACTATATACTTCAGTTAATAATAAATGCATCACTATTGGTTCATTAGTTGTGACAAACATACCATAGTAATGTATTAACAGTCAGGGAAATTGGATTTATGAGATCTCTCTGTACTGTCTTGGTAACTTTTAGGTAATTGTAAAACTATTCTAAAATTAGAAGCTTATTTTTATAAAGCATATGGTTCCATGCCAAGTTAGTAATGACAGAATTTCCACAAAGTGGGACTTAGTTTTTTTGGCTTAAATTTTAAGTACGAATTAGATTAAACTAAGGCTTTTAATGAATTAGATAAATTAAATTAGAATAAAATTTTCTATATTTAGTCTGTTGGCCATTTAAACTCTATCCAAATTTCCTTAGTTTCAGCTTTTAGTATGGATTTATTCATGGAAATTTTTTAAAGGAATAAACAGAACTCACATCATAGTTCTAAAATACAGCCATCATTCTTTGATGCTCCTACCTTTAGAAGGTGGAGCCTAATTTCCCTCCCCTGTATTATGTTCTCCCTTTTAAGGGACTATAACAAGTGTGATGGTGTGATTTCTGAGACTAGATTGTAAAAGTCATGTGGCTTTGGCCTCTCCCTCCTCCCGTCTCCTCTCCTCTCCTCTCCTCTCCTCTCCTCTCCTCTTCTCTCTCTCTCTCTCTCTGTCTCTCTCTCTCTCCCTGATCACCTACTTGCAGGGAACTCGGCTTCCATGTTATAAGGACATTCAAGCCACTCTATGAGGTCTGTGCGGGAAGGAGCTGAGGCCTCCTGCCTATGGCCACGTATGTGTGTGCAGCATCTTGGAAACAGTCTCCAGCCCAGTCAGGCCTTCAGGTGATACAGCCCCCTGTTGACATCATCACAGAGACTCAGAACCAAAACCACCCGGCAAAGCCATTCCCAAATTCCTGCCTCACAGAACCTGTATGAAATGAAAGTTCTTAACCTGTGCTTTGGGGTAATATCTTAAGCCTCAATAGACAACTCCTCAATCCACCAGGAACTTCACCTTCACTGCAGATGGAGCGTCCTCCTAGGCCCCCAAGTCTCCACATGGGGCTACTATAGACCCTTCCATCCATGTATCTGGCTTCCTATCGCTGCTGTAACAAATTACACAAACTTAGTGGTTAAACAATACAGAGTTATCTTCAGTTCTGGAGGTTGGAACTCAAAAATGGGTTGTGTGGGACTCAAATCCAGGTGTCCACAGGGCTATTCCTCCTGGAGGCACCACAAGAAAATCTGTTTTCTTGAATTTCCAGCTTCTAGAGGTTGCCTTGGCTTACAGCCTTTTTCCAACCTCAAAGCCAGAAATCACACCACTCCACCTGTCCATCATATACTCATCTCTGACACTGGGTTAGTCAGATTTCCTTTGCTGTGATGAAATAACTGACATAAATAACCCCAAAGGATGAAAGGTTTCATGATTTATTTTGGCTCATGGTTTCAGAACATTCAGTCCATCGTGACCTGGTTCCATTGCTTTTAGGCCTGTGGTGAGTCAAAAACATCATGGCAGGAGGGTGAGATAGCAGGAAATTGCTCGCCTTATGACTGCCCGGAAGCAGAAGGAGAGGGAAAGAGCCAGAAAGGAAGGGGTCGGGGACCAGATACAGTCTTCCAGGTCACACCCCTGTGACCCGCCTCATCCAGTTAGACCCCACCTCCTAATAAGCCCAACAAGCTATGAACTCATTAATGGAATAATCTGTTGATGAAGTTGGAGTGCTCATGATCCAGTCATCCCCCAAAAACCCATCAGCTGGAACCAAGCCTCCCCCACATGGCCTCTGAGGGACATTCCCAACCCAAACCATGGCAGAGCTGCCTGCTTCCTCCACTTATAAAGACGCTTGTGATTACATTGGTCTCTCCTGGCCTCTCAGGCTAATTGTTCGTCTGCACATTGACTGATGGGCCACCTTGGCACCATCTGCAACCTGCCCTGCCCTTGCCACGTGATGTTAACAACTCCTGGGCTCTGGGGTTGAGATGTGGGCATCTCTGGGGAGCCATATTCCACCGCCACTGTCAGCCGGTGAGGCTTTTGGTCCCTCCCCAGGATAACACTTTAAAGTGCATAAAACAGTTTACATATGACTATCCCCAAAATGAATCCCACAGAATGCAGATATCAAAATACTTTTTTTTTTTGGTACCGGGGATGGAACTCGGGTCCTTAGCTTGCGAGGCAGGCGGTGGAACCACTGAGCTAAATCCCCAGATCAAAATACTTTTAAAGCAAATTGATAAAAGATTAGTTCATATGATTCCCTTTGAACAGCTTACAAACAAGATTTGAAAGTAAACCTAATACTATCCTTAATTTCAAAGTAGAGATAAATGTAAATGATATTTTGAAATTGTCTGCAGTCATGTGCTATAAGAATTTGCAATTTCTCTTGGTGCCACAGTCCCAAGCACCACAGCCACTGTGGTTTGCTGCCTACATCTACAGTCAAAGGAAATGCTAATTCTTTTCTAGAGATTAGTGATTTTCCCTACACAAATTCACTCTGAACTTGGCATAAGACCTGTTGAGAATCCTGGTGGAATCAAAGAATTTATTTAATTTTTTAAGAAAAATAAAACAACACTGTAGTAAGTTAAAATAGAATTCAAATTCTCAGGAACTTCGCCCTTTTCAATTCCATTGAGATTATACACAGTAGGTAAGCACCTATTATCCGCAGAGAAGTCCATATTCCCGATAAAGGCAAGGAAATCAACAAAAGTAATGGGAAGTCAGTGACAACATGGAAATAAGGATCCCAAGAATTTATACAGAAAAATCTGCCCTCTGACTTAAAAATGGACATATTTATGTTCTAAATCTAATGAGATCAAACCATGGTGGGGGAGGGTTCATATAGAAGCAGGGTACAGGATTTCCAGCGCAACAACAGCGACATCTAGTGGGCACCCTTGTTAAAGCACCTGCCGTGCCAAGAAACTGCAGAGAAGGTAGTGTTGAGCACCTAGAGTAAGACAGGCCCCAGCGGGCGCCCACCTGTGTTCATCAACCCTCTGGATCCATCCAGCCCCACGAGTGGCTTCATCACGTACACCTCAGCCCCATTCCGGGCACAGAGTAGACCAGTTGGAGATTCAGTGCCAAGATAACCAGTAGTGCAGGTATAAGATGTTTGCCTGTGAGGACAAAGACAAGTGAGAGCGCTGTAGTGGTGTCAACACTGGAGACGGAGAGTGGGCCGTTCAGATTTCCACAAACTGCTCCGTGTGCTCCCTTCTCCAACCCATCCGAGGCGGGAGGCACGGGCATCACAGCCAGGCTTGGGGGGAGAGCCACCTGTCCGACCCCAGGTGAGTACACTGCGGGTCCACCCTGCAGGTGGGGGCAGCCAGCTCTGTTCTCCTCCAGCCTGAGGTCCTGCTGCTCACAGCAGGTTGACCCAGGTGGCCAGAGTCCAACAGCAGGGGAGAGTCACGTGCACAGCCGGAAACCACACTATGGCCTTCTTGTTCAGGAATTAACAGATCCCAAGCAGTGAAAGTGGGGTCTAGGAGGACAGGGGCAGACCCAGGTGGACACTGCCCTTGCGTCCACGGACTCAGCCAGTGGGACACTCGTGGGCAAAGCAGGGCCAAGGCGGGGGAGCCCTGTGAAGTGTGGGCTCCTAACAAGACCTGAGAGTAGTACTGCTCCTCCCTGTCCTTTTCCATATCAGTTGGGACAAATGATGGGACCAGCGGTTTAAACACACCATATGGAAGAGGAGAGGGGCTGGCTACAACTCATTCTCTCTCCTTTTTTTTTTTTTTTTTTTTTTGTTGTTGTTGTTGGTACTCGGGACCTTGCGCTTGCGAGGCAGGCGCCGGAACCACTGAGCTAAATCCCTGGCCCTACAACTCATTCTCTAGTCTAGAAGAGCTCGTGGACAGGGTTCTGAATGTCACGTGACGATCGTCCGAGGTGATGAAGATGCCAGTTACTCTGATCTGATCAGAACACACCATGCACACGTATGGAAATGTCACACTCAACCCCATACGTACAGTTAGTTACTGAGGCAACTCAAAATAAAATGTACTAAATGAACAACAACCTATGCAGGAGAAGAAGAGGAGGAGTGAGACAGATAAACTGCGTCTCTTTCTGAAAGTTCTCTACCTCCCTGCACTTCCCAGACTTCCTTGTGCCCAGGAATCCCCTGGGATCTTGTTAGAGTGCAGGTTCAGCCTCCATGAGCCTGGGCGGGGCCCAAAGTCCCGCGTTTCTCCGAGCTCCCAGCTCCTGAGAGCTGCTCCAGAACTGATTCCGCGCGTAGGGAGAGGATGCGGAGCACTTGGTGTTTGTCTGCCCAGCAGTCCCTTTTTTGGAGAACCCACCCGCTCCCGCTGCACAGGAAGCCGGTTCAGTTTCCCCTGAGGCTGACCCACTGTCCCAAGAGCGCATGCGCCCCCCGCTGAGCTGGCAAGAACTCCTCCCAGGAAGCACTCAGCAACTGCAGCTGTGCAGTCACACTGGGCGGGAGCTGCTGGAGGGTCTCCTTTCTACCAGCAGGAGTGAGCCCGAGAATGATGCCCCTGCGCCCAAAAGATGGCCAGGAAGAGGCGGGACTCAGGTGAACCCACAGATTCTGGGAAACCTCCGAGCTCCTCAGTGATGAGCAACGAACCTGCTCTCCCTGAGCTACTTTGAATGGCCTTCTCACTTCCGGTGGACACCGATGAAAGTAGCACCTGATTTCTAACTCCTCTTTTTTTTTTTTTTTGGTACCAGGGATCGAACTTGGGACCTTGCGCTTGCGAGGCAAGCGTTGGTAGCACCTGATTTCTAAAAGGCAAAGCAGAGCTCCCCTGTTCCCAGGAGTCTCCTCCAGCCCCTCTCATAGGCAGGAAGCCTCCTGCAAGGAACCTCAGAGATCTGACAGGCCAGGCTGCCACTAGGAGCCCTTCATTTACACCAATAACAGATCATAACCCAGTTTATGTAGCATTTTCGAGTTGCAAAGACTTCTTCAGACACATACTGCTAAACTGCCTGGGTTCAAATCTCACCTTTGCCACTTCTTAGCTGTGTGGTGTTGGGCCAGTTACTCAGCTTCTCTGTACTCCCAGCAGCCCACCTCTAAGATGGGGATGGTTAGAACATCATCTTAGGTTCGTTAGCATATGCTGCATTCTTAGAAAAGTGCCTGGCACGTGGTAAGAGCTATATGAGTGTCTGCTATTATTGTCCTTGTTCTTTATGCCCCAGAGCCCCTCAAGGTAGGTATTATTATTGCCTGCATTCCCATTTTGTAGAGGGGGAGACTGAAATGATTATGTGACAAATTTACTTAGCGAACAGCATTTCCAAGAAAACCTCAGGCCTTCTGACTCTGTCCCTGGCAGCAATCTTCCCTGAGCTATATTATGTAGACACTTACGATGCTGTCATACATTATTTAGCTATTGTATTGTTACACCAGTTTTAATGAGTATGTCCTCCTTCTTGGTTTGAATGTTTCTCCCAAAAGTTCATGTCCTGGAAACTTAACCCCAAATGCATATATTGATGATATTTGGATATGTAACCTTTGGGAGATTGGATAAAGTCACCAAAATAGGATCCCCCTATTCTGAGGGGTTCAGGGTTCTCCCATCTTTGTCCTCCCTGCTGCTACCTGAGGGCTGGCCGGTCGCAGCAGTCCGCTCTGCTGGAAGTAGGGCTAAAGCCAGAGTCTATTTATTAATACCCTATCTGAGCCCATTTTATGTTGCTATAATAGAATACTAGAGACTGGTAACTTAGAGAGGAAGGACATTTACTTTGCTCTTGATCTGAAAGCCGAGAAGTTCACTATAGGTAGCTGCATCTGGTGAGAGCTCTGTGTGTGTCCTAACATAGCAGAAGTTGGAAAGGAAAAGAAGGTGTATGTGAGAGAAAGGGGAGCTGAAGCCCTCCAATAGCTCAGCCATTCCTGTGAGAAAAGCATAGGTCCATTCATAAGAACTCTGCCCCATGACCCGCACCTCTCCCACAAGGCCTTGCCTCCCAGCACTGCTGAGTGGAGGAATTAAGGTTCCCAGCCCTCAGCTTCTGAGAGACACATTCAAACCACAACAACCCTTTCATGGGGACCCGGCCACTGCCTCTGGCTTGGGTCTGGGCTGCTGGCAGAAGACACCATCTTCCAGTACTGTCAGAGACTTCTGGTTGCTTCCCTTTGGCAGCTTCTCAGTATGGACTGTCAGAAGGGTGTGGGGACAGCTTGGGGTTCATGGGGGTCTTTTCCAAAAAGAGATAGAAGAATTCAGTGGTCCTCTGAGGGAGGAGAGTGAGTTTCTATGCAGGGTGTGTTAGTCAGCTTTTCCTCACTATGACAAAATACCTGAGAATAACAATTTGAAGGAGGAAAGATTTATTTTGGCTCAGAGTTTCAGAGGTTGTAGTCCAGGGTCTGTAGGCTCCATTGCTTTTAGGCTTGGGAGGGAGACAGAATCATCATGGCAGAAAGGAGTGATGGAATAGAGCTCCTCACCCTGAGGGCAGCCAGGAACCAGAGCAAGGGAAAGAGCCAGGGAGGAAGATTCCAGGGACAAATGTGGTTCCCAAGGTCATGACCCTCTATCTACTCCCTTCAACTGGGCCCTGTCTCCTGTCTCCATCCCTTACCAATAATGCCATCAAATTATTAAGTAATCCACTAATCTGAAGTTAGTGCCCTCAAGATCTCTTCACTTCCTGAAAGCCCATGAGCAACCAAGACTCAACACAGTGAGCCTTTGGGGGCTCATGATAGGTCCCAACCCTAACATGGGGCCTTCGCCCTGAGCATTCTACATCTTTGACCATGAACATGCATCTTATAGTGCAATCAAATATATTTTAAAGTAAGTTTATTCAATGAAAGCTTTGCAACATATACTGAAAATATACTGCAAAAAGTTGTTTGCCTCAGTGCTGCCCACCTTGCTGGTATTCAAAATATTATTTTCCAGTATTTGCTTCCAAAATACTAGTATTTTCGATACACTATCCTAGGATTCATTTTTCTTTGAGAGCCTTAAAAGTCAACCAACTTTGAATATCTTTTTTTTTTTCTTAAGTACTGAGGATTGAACCTGGGGCCTTCACACTGAGATATTCCAGTCATTCTGTTTTGTTTTGCTTTGCTTTGCTTTGTTTTCTGAGACAGAGTCTTGATAAGGTAGCTAAATTGACCAGGCTGGCTTGAATTTGAGATCCTCCTGCCTCAGCCTACCACAGTGCTGAGATTACGGGTGTGCACCACCACACCCAGTTTATTCTGAATTCTTTAGTCTACACATCCTCTGAGTTTTCTAGGCTGATTTCCAAACTCCACTGTGGCTGACACAGAACACTATAAGAATCCATAAGAATATTACTGAAAGTCATTAATTTCTCTTTATAATGTTTTTTAAACATTTCAGTGAGCCAAACTTCAAGAAACTGGAGTGGACCAGAGATTTAGGTCAGTAGTGCCTTGCCTGCCTCGAAAGTGCAGGGTCCTGAGTTTGATCCCTGATACAAAAAAAAGAGAGGGAGAGAGAGGGAGAGGGAGAGAGAGGGAGAGAGAGAGAAACTACAGTGTGAGTCTGAGCCCTCTTCATCATTTAGCAAACATGTTTGGTGCCTACTAGAGGACAGGCCCTGGAGATAACTGATGAATTAAAACATACACTCTTAGCCAGGTGTGACAGCACATCCCTGTAATCCCAGACTTGGGAGGCTGAGACAGGAGAATCTCCAGGAGTTTGGGGCCAACCTGAGCTAAACAGTGAGTTCAAAGCCAGCCTGAACTACATAGTGAGACCCTGCTTCAAATAAATAAATAAACAAACAAACAAACCCTCTTGCTACTCCCAGGAGCTAGGTATGTAGTAGAAGTGACTCCCACCTATCTCTGGAAGATGTTCCTTTTTTGCTCTAATACAGTCACCCTTCCATGCTAAACTCTGTACATTTTCCAAAATTAAAGCTTTCCAAGCATACCAAAGAGAGAGGGGTCTTGGCGGGATTGCTTAACATTTACCTTCCTACTTATTCGTTGAAGGTCTGGTTTACACAGGCATCACAAAGTCTATGATGGCAAGGACCATATCTCCTTATCTATAATTTTATCTCCAGCACTTAAATCAGCATCTGCCACTCAGAAGGAATTCAGCAAATACCTGCTGATTAAACCTAGGAATGTTACCTAGTAGGTGGTAGGTGCTCATTTGTGGATGATGGATTGAATAGCTGGCATAGCAGATGAGTAGATAAGGATAGGGATGGGTTAAAGGTGAATGGGTGGGAGGAAAGGTGGACAGGTCAAGGGGTGAGTAGACAGGTGGGTGAATGATGGATAGACGGGGTGGTTGGTGAGGGAATGTATGGATGGGTAGTGGGACAAGTGAACAGTGGATAACTGGATGAATGACTGGATTGAGACATGAGTGGGTAGAGGACTTCAAAGATGGAACCCTTCAGTGTAGTGGCCTGGTCCTTGTGATAACGTTCAGTTTGTAAAGAAATTTGAATTTTCTCCAGTCAGATAGGAATCACAGGAACTCCACTGGAGTTTGAATGTGTTTTCTGCACAGTGTGTGGCACATGGGAGCAGGGGGACAAATGTCTGAATGAGTGAGTGAATGAAATCAAATGAATAGATGAAGGGAAATGAGCTGATCCATTGGACTTCTTTCTTGGTGTTTTACTAAGGAGGGGAAAAGGGAACACCTGAGGCAATGGATGTATCCTCAATCATAGATGATCATGGAAACCACCAACTACCACTTCTCTCTCTCTCTCTCTCTCACACACGCACACACACAACACACACACACACCACTCTCAGACACCTGCTGACCCAGATCCCCCTTCCCACGCTAGGGTACTATCCTCCAGCTACGTCGTGTGTAGCTTCCCAACATTCACCACATCTTTCTCCAAGAAGAGCCCTTGACTGGTGGGCACCATCTCCACCAATTAACTTCCCTCTCCTGGCAATGGCTCACCACCCATGACTGACGGGTGCACAGCCACAAAACTCCACCCACTTGTCTCAAATGGGACCACTGCAGAGGCCTATGCTAGACTTCACCTAGTCACACCTTTGCTCGGTTCCTTCCCCTGCTGACTTGCTTTCCCTACTCTTTTCCTCCTGAGAACCCCTGTCAATTAACCAAGGGCAGCCGAATCCTGATCTCAGCCTCTGCTGATAGGAAATCTGGCCTAAGGCAGTCTCTAGCCTCTTAACCATTCCCAGTCTTAAAGTTAAACTCAGTCTTTTGTTATCATCCTTGGGATGAGGGCTGGCTGAGGGAGAGACCTCTATTGTACAGCCTCCAATCTTTGATAACTCATTTGTCTAATAAGGGGTCTCATTTCTCTCTCCTGGGACAGCAGTAACACCAAGTGTTCCAGAGTGGGATGTGTTCAGGAAGGGCCCCTGCTGCCTGCCCACACCTGGAACCATTGTCACATTGTCCCTGTCTAGGAGAAAAGCTAGTGTTGCTGTGAATGGTGGGCAGGGCTGCACACTGGCCTGAAGCTCTTACCCACTGAGCACACCCACAGAGGACTGCTATGCTTCTTTTCAGATGTTGTGGCAAAGCACACCAATAGCACTGATGAGAACTTACGTATGAGTGGCAAGTTTAGGTGGGAGCACCCCAGGAGGGTTGGGAAGTGAGGTAGCAAAGGGAAGAAGCCAGGATGTGTTTGTGAGCCTGTTACTGTCACGTGCAAGCAAGGTCCAATCTCTCTGAGACTTGAGAACCATGTAGACCATCAGAGTTGTCCCATCTGAGGACAAGGAAACTGGGTTATCTCTCCACCAACTTCTGTCCCTCATTGTTTGAAGGCATTAATTTTAGTTTTCTCTGACTTTAGGGAAGAAATCTCCTAGCTAGAGATCTCTTCAGACAAATAGCCATAAATGTCAGTAGTTGAAAACCATGAACACAGGGCTGGGGATGTAGCTCGATGGCAGAGCACTTGCCTGGCATGCACAAGGCCCTGGCTTCAACCCCCAGAACTACCAAAAAGACATGGGCATATAATGGTAGGAGGGTGACAAGGGAATATATTCCACCACATTCGCCCAGAGTATCCCTGGTTCTTTATTCACACCCTTTAGTTGATGAAATCTATGCAAGAAGAGAGGGATCTAGGAGGCAAAGCAACACATGATAGAGCCGGCAAGGTTTAAGAAGCTGAAAAGGAGACAGAAAATGATTCCAAGACACACCACCTGCCTTAGCCACTAGCACTTCCTGGCTTTGTGGGCTTGGGTGAAAGAGTAGCCCATGGAGCAGGGAGTAGCCTGCACACCTCTGAATGATCATCCTGGGCTGTGCAACTCTAGCAGCACACATGGGCTGGTGCCAGGGCATCTGTTGTTCTTACTGCCTTCAACCACTCTCTCCACACTTGGCAACAACATCTCTTTATCCTTTGGAAAGTCACCCACTCTTCCAAATATGTTCTCATGGATGGGCACATAACCTAAGCTAAGTGTGCTAATGAGCTTTCCAGAGCTGTGACAAAATACCTTAGAAAAGCAACTGAAAGAAGGAGAGATCTATGTGGTTCCAGAGCTTTCAGTCCATGGTGGCTTGGCTCCGTTGTTTCTGGGTCTGTGGAGAGCCAGAGCATCAAAGCGAGGTCATGTGGCTGAGGAAAGCTGCTCACCTCATGGTGGTCAGGAAGCAGAGAGAGAAGAACGGGGCAGAGTCCCAGTATAACCTTTGAAAACACACCTGCAAGGACTACTTCCTCCAACTGGGTTCCACCACCTCATCCACAAATCTAGGTCCTTGTCATATCTCATTTAGTCCACTTCTAAAGTATCCTTCAAGTCCACTGTCTCCTGTATGCCTCCACAACTAAATTGGCCATCTCTTTCTTCATTGCACTTTGTTGTAAGCCTTAAGACAATGAGTGTTTTCTATTTCATACAGTTTCTATGGATCAAGAATATAGCGGGGGCTTAGCTGGATGGTTCAGGCCAAAGGTCCTTGATAGGATTGCAGTCAAGATACTGACCAGGGCTGCAATCATCAGAAATTTCTACCAGAGTGGGAAGATCAACTTCCAGTGTAGCTGATGCACACAGCTGGAGAGTCTGTGTGGGTTGTTGGTGGGAGGGCTCAGTTCCTCTCCATGTAGAACTCCCCAGAGGGAGTGAATTTGGAAGCAGATCCTCCCTGCTGGGAATTTGAAATGAGAGTAGCCCCTGCCATTGCAGCCACATAAGAGACCCTGAAGCAGAGGATCTAGCTAAGCCATTCCTAGGTTGATTCCTGACCCACAAATCTGCAAGGCACTAAATTTTGTTTTAAGTCAAAGTTTTGGGTGCACAGTACTTTGTTATAGAGCAATGGATAGACAATAAAAGCAGGCAGAAAATCTTATTTATAAGTTCTGATCGTTAATATTGATTGTCATTATAATTAGCTTGAGAGAAGCTGAGGAATTTAATGAAGTACACTTCTGAGTGTGTCTGGGTGTGTCATGGAGGTGTGACCTTGAGGACTATATCTAGTCCTTGGCTACCCTATTCCCTCCTCTCTGCTTCCTGGATGCCATGAGGTGAGCTGCTTTCATCTGCCATGCCCGTCCATCATGATGTTTCTGGTTGGAGACAGCTGACCATGAACTGAAGACTCTGAAACCATGAGCCAAAATAAACCTACCCTTTAAATTGTGGGTGTTGGATATTGTGTTCCAGCAGCAGAGAGCTGACCCATACATAAATACTTACTGAAAATTTGGTCACATAGATGGAAAAAACATTCTTGAGATGCCTTTGCATTTTCACCATCAACCCAGACATAAAGTTTCTTTGTCACAAGTGTCTGTGACGGGGGTTCTATAGTCACTGAAGAAATTGTGTCACATAGAAATGTAGGAATTGCACTGGTTCTCTTTTGTCCAATACTGCATTTCCAAGTTGCTCCAATTGACCTTACAGTGTAGGGGTCTTCACTTTTCCTGATAGTTGCTTTTAGTTCTGTCACTCGTAGCTTTGCCATAAAATTCCAGGTGAGACAGTACCTATTTTGAACAGGTCAGATTTGTTCCAATATTTTCAAAAACTCATCTGTATTTCCTAAAATTGATAATAATCATGGCTAGAAAATACTGGAAACATAGCAGGGTGAGATGCAGCACACCTGTCCTCCCAGCTAATCGGAAGACTGAGGCAATAAATCATTTGAACAAAGGAGAAGACAGCCTGGGCAACATGGTGAGATTTTATCTCAAAAAAGAAAGAAAGAAAGAAAGAAAAGAAGGAAGGATGGAAGGAAGGAATGAAAGAAGAAGGGAGGGAGGGAAGGGAGAAGGAAAGGGAGGGGGACAGGAGGGAGGGAGGAAAGGAGGAAAGAAGGAAGGAAAAAATGCTAGAAAGGAAAATGAAAATAACTTCAATAGTTTAAGTAAAACATTATTCAGGTTCAGATGATTAAGACGAGAAGAAAATTTTTGAAAATAGTTTTAAATGAGTTCCTTTTGGCAGAAGTAAATGACAAGAAAAAATAGCAGCTAAGTTAAGCCTCAGGAAGTTTTGTGACTTAAAGTAAGACTGAGGTCTGAATATTGCTTTTTGAGGTACCTCAGCAGGCAGAACAGGAAACCCCAATAGCTACAAAAAGGGAAAGGGAAAGTAATATAAAGAGTGTGAAGTCAATGACAGCTGCTCAGGATTTTTGGAAGTTCCAGGACATGCAGCATTAAAGTTTATTGAACTGTGGAGTCCAACAAGATTAGCATCTTATTAATCAAAAGTGGTTAGAAATTTGGCAGCAAAGAAAAAAGTGGAGAACTAAACCAAAACAAAAGAGCCTTGTTTGTAAGTCAAAACACATATTTGATCTTACAAATATTCCATTTACATCATATTAGAGAACTTTTAAACCAACAGAGTGAAATATTTTGCACACAATATTTAAATTATGTTATTAGTATCTTTTGTTATAATAGGTATCATTAGTTTATAAAATCAAAGGTATCTAGGCATTCACATGAGAGAAGAGAAATTTTAGTTCTTCTATACCAGTGTAGTATAACCTTGACTGTCAACATGTTTGGATTGAGAGACACCTGGGAAATTATTAAGCACACTTCCGGAAGTGTGTTGGTTTGTCTTTGAGGGTGTGTCCAAGATGACTGACATTTGGGCCAGCAGACTAAGGGGAAAAGACCTACACTAAATGTGGGTGTCACCATCCTATAGGGTGGGACCTGGATGCAACAAAAGCAGAAAGAGGAAGCCCATCAGCACACGGTCTCTGCTTTCCCTCTGCTTCCTGTCAGCCATGAAGTGCAACTTTGCTCTGCTGTGGCCTTCTGTGTGGCGTTTTGCCTTACATCAGCACCAAAGCAGTGGAATCAGCCAACCATGAACTGAAACCATGAGCCCAGATGAATCGTTCCTTGTCTGTCTTGATTCAGGTATTTTGTCACAACTACAAAAAGCTGTCTTTTTGACAAAAAGTAGATATCATGCTCCACATTTTTATATTGCTGGATAGTTCTTTGGATAACATTAAAATAGTATTGTTTACAGTCACATAAATCTTGAAGATTATTATTTAACAGTATCCTGTACAAAAATCACTCTCATAATCAAAGCAGGCTCTGTCAAAACATTCAATTAGGTTATTCCTTTCTAATAATCTTTGTGGAATGGTGAAGAAGACTAAACACCTCTTACAGGGTCCTGTTTCAGCTGTCTAAATAAATCTATCTCATAATCTGAAGGAAAAGACAATTTTAAATATCTGATATCTTTGTAATTTTTTCATGTAGTTAAGTGTTTATATTAGGTAGTGATGGTATCTCATAATTCTCAGAAATTTTTGCCACTGTCCTATAAAATTCAAACTTAAATGTCTTTAATGCCAGTATTGCCATGTATTTTGGAGTCTATTTAATAGTTTTTTATTTTCAACATCACTGGTCATCTGAGAGATGCAGATGAAAACAAAGCTGAGAGTCCACCTCACCCCAGAAAGAATGGCTGCTGTCAAGAAATCAACCAATAACAAATGCTGGTGGGGTTGTGAGGAGAAAGGAACCCTTCTTCCTTGTTGATGGGAGTGCAGACTGGTGCAGCCACTGTGGAAATCAATTTGGAGATACCTCAAACAACTAGGATTAGAGGTCCCATTTGACCCAGCTATTCCTCTGCTGGGTATCTTCCCAAAAG